>JARQOD010000007.1:167640728-167674724 GCA_033576555.1 Oophaga sylvatica | reverse complement strand
AATATCCTAACACTAGTTGTTATGTTACTCACAAGGGAGTTGAATGGCATTTACGTACTGCAAAATATTACATTTGCACATAACACTGGCAAACAATACCGGTAAGGTCTAAAAGGAACAATGGGATGGCATCAAAGAAGCAATTAAGTCCCACTGCCAAACCCACATCAACACTGGGGAAATAGATCAGAAAGGAATTCCCTCCCTCTGCAAACCATTTGTTTGCATAACGGAAAACAACTCAAAGGCAATATTAGGAAAGAAAAAAATCAAGTAAAAAAAGGGGAGAAGCCACGCTGCTTATGCTACATGCAATACAATATGCTATGCACATATTGGTTTCTAATGTATTTAAAAATGAGACATTTGGCAAATAAATTGATAATTCTTTGATACCCCACGACAAGGGCATTTCTATGGGGCGTCCTACTCTACTTTTTATATTCGCTGTGCCAATACGGCCTCCTAAATTATTAAAAGCAAGACGAAAAAAAAAAAAAAAAAAAGCAAAGAAAAATGTTGAACAGAAAAAATAACCACTGCAAAATAAATCCAAATAAACCAACATAATCAGTGTATTTAAAGCCATAAAGTGCTTTCACAAAATTAGAATATCATCAAAAGTTAATTTATTTCGTTTTCAATACAAAAAGTGAAACACTATATTATTAGAGTCATTACAAACAGATGATCCTATTTCAAGGTTTTTTTCTGTTAATGTGTTTGATTTACTTCGCCAATGAAAACTTAAAAAGTCAATTATCTCATAAATTTAATAATTAAAAAAAAAACAACTTTAAAGGTTCCTAAGCATTTAGAAAGGTCCCTTTTTTGTTTCAGTTGGTCCACAATCAGGGGAAGACTGCAACTTTCAGATTGCAGAAAGGCAGTCATTGACACACCCACAAAGGGTAAGCCTGAAAGGTTATTTTTAAAGTCTTGCAAGTCATCTGCTGGTGTGGTCCATTGGTTTTATCAAGACCAAAGTCAGCGCAGAGTCTACCAGGAATTTTAGAATTCAGGCTTAACCTCCAACAAACCTTTTTTGGAATGGACTTTTATTTCTAGCGGATTTTCACCTGCCACACGACAAACGTTCCAAAATATGGATTAAAAAACAACAGTATCATGTACTTGATTGGCCAAACAAACTCGTCTGACTTAACACCTAGAGAACTATGGGGTTTTTTTAAGAGGAAGATGAAGACACCAACCCAAAAACAGATGAGCTGAAGGTTTGCATGAAAGCACCTGGCTTCAAATAACATCTCAGCAGGCACAGGCTGATTGCCTCCATCCCACCTGCGTTGAGCAGAATTGGCAAAAGTATTGATTGATTTACTGAACTACATTTCAGTAGGCCAAAATTTCGATTATAAAACATTTTTACAAGCGGGTTTTATAAAGTATTCTAATTTACTGGATAATGACTTTTGTGTTTTTAATGTCGTAAGCAATAAAAATGAATTAACAGAAAAAAACACTTGAAATATCACTCTGTTTTGTAATGACGCTAATAATAAGATTTCACATTTGTATTGAAGAACTGAAAATAAATTAACATTTTGATGATATTCTAATTTTGTGAGATGCACCTTAGTAGTGCAGTTTACGGAGAAGCCTGAACTGTGCTTGTGTACAGATTTCCAGCTATCTGTTATCTACGAAAAAAAAATGACACGGTAGTGTTTTACTGAATTGTCTACAACTACAAAACATTTCCCTATAGAGAAAAAAGGGATTTTAGAAGACTTAAAAGAAATTGGGCATGGATGACAAAAAAATACGAGTTTGGATATTTTCAGTGCCTGGCCTAACGACCCTGTCCAGAGGCACAAACTTTGAACAGGCCTGGGGGGCAGGGGGCATCCGGCACCAGGAGATTTAAGTGGGGTGCGTTCTTGGACGGCCATGCGCTCCTATCTCAGCTGAAGCAGCTGCCGGATTACAAGAGGACATGCTTGGGGGGAGTGAAAGGGTTAGAACTCCTGTTAGGTTTTTTCTATTTTGTGGTCACATGACCTTTTTGCCTATTTAATCCTGCCCGCGCTTCGGCTTGCGGACTTCTTGTAATTTCTACTCAAGCAGCCAGGTGCTTTGTTACCTTACCAGTCAGTTTTGCTTGGTCTTTTTGGACCTCTATGTTTATGTTGTTTGTTTGTCTTTTACTGCTAAACGTCTGTTGGAGGGTCCACTTTCCCATCCTAGTTCTTGTAGGGATCCCTCCTCTCATCTATAGGCTTCGTACAGACTAGCTGAGGATTCAGCGGGTCGATCGCAGGATCAGGTTCCCCGTTACATCTAGGGATCTAGCTTAGTTCTATTGTGGGACAGATATCCCTTCTTTCTTAGTGCTTGTAGCAGAACATAACAGTAAGTCCAGCCAAAAAAATCTCTAAGGAAAGATTTCAGTTTTTCCATCATGGTGTTGGTTCAGTACTTGCTAAAACGCCTGCAAGGACCTCTCTGAGGTGGCCGAGCTTCAGCAACACGTGAGTAACTGTTCTGGAGCACATTTCGTGGAGCCAAAGGTACGTTTTGCCTGATTTATTTTTTGGTGAACAACAAGATTTTTTTTCTTTTTAAAAATGCTTGCTTGTATTTTCGCTTGAGACCCAATCCTCTGGTGATGACTCACAGCGCATAGGGTTCTTAATGTTAACTTTTGCGCAAAGAACCTCAGGAATGGGCCTTTTCTCTACAACCTAGTGATCCATGCTTTAGATCAGGGATATTTTTTTTCTGCTTTGGGGTTTGTATGATGATCCTGATCGTGTCTCATCGCTGAGACAGATTTGAGACGTTTGAGGCAGGGATCAGGTAAATGTGGAAAAATATTGTACTCACTTCCGTCGATGGTCTGATTTCTGCCACTTGCTGAATTGCTCTGAACAACCATACATCCTCTTCTGCTGGTTGTTCGCCTTTTTTTGTTGTACTGGGAGAACATCCGTCGTTTGGGTTCATTCTCCAAATTGGTATCGGCCGTGCCTGAAGAGGATAAAATTTTCCGGTGATTTGGAGAGAGTTTGGACGGATGTGCGTGTAATCTTCAGGAGGCTAACAAAAATCTAAAAGGTACTTTGATAGGAAACGGCAAAGGTTTTGTTTGCTATTGGTGACATGGTTTGGTTGTTGTCACGCGGTCTTATGATATGTGTACGATGTCATAAAACTATTCTTAAAAGAACAACACTCTATACAACATATAGATTACAACATCAGCATGTAAATATTAGAATAGATTTACCTGACACGATATCCTTGAACTCAGGGTTACTTGAGGACTTGATACACTGTCCCAGGAAAGAAGGAGGACGAGGGTCTAACCTGACCCTAAACTGGGGTCCTAACTAATCCCTCACCTTGGAGGTACTGATAATAGGTTCAGAGGTCCAAGTCTCCAGCCTAACCCTTCTCCTATCAGTCCCTGAACCCTGTAATCAGTCCTAAGAAGGATTCTGATTACACCAAAGGGATATGGGCTAAATCTCTGCTAAATACACAGATTAGACATAAAGACAGACTGGAGAAAACACAGACTTGCATACACACTCAAACACAGAAGAAAAAAATGATCTGGATATTAAACTCAAGCAAGGTGAGCTTAAAACAACTAAGGAGCTCTTTAACTTAAGTCTATACAGATACAATCCTATCCGTGGTCTGCATGAAAATTTCATGGCAACTCCCAACACAGACAACCAGAGATTTAAAGGAAACCAATCAACAAATAATTAATTGCAGCCGGGAGAAAAACTGCACCCGGGTCCCAGACTGAGCACAGACAGAATTAACTCCCTAACTGCCAAACACAAAGAAACAGCAACTCAGCTGTGAGAAGTCAGAATGTGCAACCGCGACGTTTCTTCGTGGCGATGCACACATGACAGTACCCCCCCTTCTACGAGGGGCCTCCGACCCTCAGGGCCAGGTTTGCCCGGGTGAGTTCTGTGGAAGGTCCGCACCAAACGATCTGCGTTAATGTCAGACGCAGGAACCCACGTCCTCTCCTCTGGACCAAACCCCTTCCAATGCACCAAGTACTGAAGGGACCGGCGATTCAGACGTGAGTCAATGAATCTTTGACACTTGAAACTCCAAGTTACCATTGACCACCACTGGAGGAGGAGGTAGAGGTGATGGTATGACTGGTGCCACGTACCTCTTAAGTAATGACTTGTGGAACACATTATGATTTTTTAAACGTAGGAGGGAGGTCCAGACGAAATGCCACAGGATTAATTATGGAACTGATCCTGTACGGCCCGATGAATCTGGGGCCCAGCTTCCAGGAGGGAACTTTAAGTTTTATATTCCTGGTAGACAACCATACCAGATCGTTCACATTAAGATCTGGACCAGAAACTCTCCTCCTATCAGCCATACGTTTATAACGGTTCCCCATAGCACTCAGATTATTCAATACACCTCTCCACACTGAAGCAAGTGACGACGAGAAACGCTCCTCCTCAGGAACCCCAGAAGGGCCCCCCCCATTGAATGTACAAAACTGGGGATGAAAACCATATGCCCCAAAAAACGGGGACTTACCAGTGGACTCGCTCCGCCTGTTGTTAAGAGCGAACTCTGCCAGAGGCAAGAAAGAAGACCAGTCCTCCTGGTTCTCTGAGACAAAACACCGAAGATAAGTCTCTAGGCTTTGATTCAGACGCTCTGTCTGACCATTGGTCTGTGGATGAAAAGCCGAGGAAAATGACAATTGCATCCCCCGACGTAACAAAATGCCCTCCAAAACTTGGACACAAACTGAGACCCCCTATCTGACACCACATCAGAAGGCAACCCATGAAGTCTCACAATCTCCCCAATGAACACCTGCGCCAGAGTTTTAGCATTAGGGAGGGCAGGAAGAGCAATGAAATGTGCCATCTTACTGAACCTGTCAACAACCACCAGTATGACAGTCTTCCCTGACGACTGAGGAAGGTCCGTGATGAAGTCCATAGACAAATGAGTCCATGGACGCTACGGAAGTTTCAAGGGTAAGGGGTCCCAGACGGACGGGTATGAGGGGTCTTAGAGCGAGCACAAACCCCACAGGACGCGACAAAAGTTAAAACATCTTTATTAACGTTAGGCCACCAAAACCGGCGAGAAAGGAGATCTAAAGTAGCCTTACTCCCTGGATGTCCTGCTAAAGCAGAATTATGATGTGCCTCAATAACCTTTTGTCTCAACTGATTTGGACAAACAGTCTCCCTGGAGGTCCTGCAGGGGCGTCCCCCTGAGCCTCTAACACCTCCCCTCAAGCTCAGAACATACAGCCGACACTACCACCCCCTCCTGAAGAATAGGAATCGGGTCATCCATTTTCCCGGCCCCTGGGAAACTGCGAGACAAGGCATCCGCCTTAACATTCTTAGATCCAGAGCGATAAGTGACAACAAAATTAAACCTGGTAAAAAACAACGACCATCGAGCTTGTCTGGAATTCAGACGCTTAGCAGATTCCAAATACAGCAGTTCTTGTGATCAGTAATGACGGTGACCGGGTGGACTGCCCCCTCCAAAAAGTGACGCCATTCTTCAAAAGCCAACTTAATGGCCAAAAGTTCCCTATTGCCGATATCATAATTCCTTTCGGCGGACGACAATTTTTTAGAAAAGAAAGCGCACGGATGCCATTTACCAGGGGACGGACCCTGGGACAATATTGCACCCACCCCTACGTCAGACGCGTCCACCTCCACAACGAACGGCTGTGATGCATCTGGTTGGATGAGAACGGGTGCCGAAGCAAAACATTTTTTCAAAGAGGAAAAAGCTTGGCAAGCTTTGTCCGACCATTTGAAAAATCCGTCCCTTTTCTTGTCATGTCAGTGAGAGGTTTGACAACAGATGAGAAATTACAAATAAATTTCCGGTAGTAGTTAGCAAACCCCAGAAAACGCTGCAGAGCCTTAAGATCCTCTGGCTGATCCCATTCAAGCACTGCTCTCACCTTTTCAGGGTCCATATGGAAACCGGAGGCTGACACCAAGAAACCCAAAAACTGAAGTTCCTGTACGGCGAATACACACTTTTCCAGTTTGGCGTATAGTTTATTGTCTCGCAAGATCTGCAACACCTGTCTCACATGCTCCTGGTGAGACACAAGATCTGGTGAGTAAATTAAAATGTCATCCAAATATACGACCACAAACAGCCCCACCAGATGACGAAAAATGTCATTAACAAAATGTTGGAATACTGCTGGTGCAGTAGTCAGACCAAAAGGCATGACAAGGTTCTCATAATGTCCCTCCGGCGTGTTAAACGCCGTTTTCCACTCATCCCCCTCTTTTATCCTAATCAGATTATACGCCCCCCTGAGATCCAATTTAGAGAACCATTTGGCGCCAACAATTTGATTGAAGAGATCAGGAATCAGAGGGAGTGGATACGGATCTCGAACAGTAATCCGATTAAGTTCGCGGAAATCCAAGCAAGGGCGTAGGCCTCCATCTTTTTTCTTCACAAAGAAGAACCCCGCGGCCACTGGGGAAGATGAAGGTCTAATATGCCCTTTGGCCAGACTTTCCGAAATATAATCTTTCATAGCCTGCCTCTCAGGACCAGAAAGGTTATATAACCTAGCTTTAGGTAACTTAGCATCAGGAAGTAAATTAATAGAGCAGTCATACACGCGATGAGGAGGCAACTCCTGACACCCCTCCTCAGAGAACACATCCCCAAAGTCCTCCAAAAAAGGAGGCAAAGTACTAGGCACGACCGCACTGATGACTGTGTTCATGCAGTTACTTTTGCAAAACTTCCCCCATTGGCTTATATCTCTGGACTGCCAATTAATCACAGGGTTATGTTTAACCAACCAAGGAAGTCCCAACACAATAGGAGTAGGTTGACCCTCCAACACATAACAAGATAATAGTTCCCTATGTATTGCCCCTACCCGAAGGTCAATGTTATGAACCTCATGAACAAAGCTACCTTGGCCGAGAGGCCTGGCGTCAATGGAGAATATAGGGATCGGTTTGACCAATACACTCAGATGCATACCTTGAGCCTGAGCAAACTGAGCGTCAACCAGATTAGCCCCGGACCCACTATCAAGAAGAACAGAAAATCTCTCCACTCTCGTACCAACCACCACCTCCACTGGTACAAGGAACTGAGAAGAACTAGCGGACGAAATACATACTCCCAGGTTGTCGTCCACCACACAACCTGGGATTAACAGTTTTCCGGCGACTTTTTGCTCAACAAGGCACGGGATGGACATCCCCCAACAAAATGTCCCTCTTTCCCGCAGAAGAAACACCTTCTAGTCCTGCGGCGTACCGCCAATCCCCTCCTACGAAATGATGTCCCTCCCAACTGCATAGGCTCCTCCGAACAGACAAGGGGAACCTCAACATAAGGACTTTAGTAGTAGGTGGAGTAACAACAGGGGGCGGAGTTACCTCGCACCTCTCCCGGAGCCGTCTATCAGTACGGATAGCTAGGGCCATAGCAGCCTCCAGTGATGGAGGAGAATCATACTGAGCCAAAACGTCCTTTAATTTGTCAGAAAGCCCATGACAAAACTGGCTCCTAAGAGCTGGGTCATTCCACTGAGTATCTGTGGCCCATCTACGGAACTCAGAAGCAAATTCCTCCGCCGGACGATCTCCCTGCTGTATCTTACGTAATTTTGTCTCAGCAAGAGAGACCCGATCTGGGTCATCATATACCAAACCCAGGGCAGTAAAAAATCGATCTACTGACTGTAGAGCCGGGATCCCGGAGGAAGGGAGAAGGCCCAGGATTGAGGGTCCCCTTGTAGGAGCGAGATAACAATTCCCACTCTCTGCTCTTCACTCCCTGATGATCGAGGCCGAAGCCGAAAATACAATTTACATGCTTCCCTGAAGGTAAAAAATTTGTCTCGCCCACCAGTGAACCTGTCCGGGAGAGCTACTTTAGGTTCAAATCTGGTTTGCTCCGAGGGAGACAAAACTTTGGACTTAATGTCCGTCAGCTCCATGGATAATCCCTGCAACTGCAGAGCCAGCTGGGCTACTGGATCCATGGCAACTGGGAATAATTTTATTGGCCAGTGAAAATGTCACGCGGTCTTATGATATGTGTACGATGTCAGTAAACTATTCTTAAAAGAACAACACTCTATACAACATATAGATTAGCAACATCAGCATGTAAATATAGAATAGATTTACCTGACACGATATCCGTTGAACTCAGGGTTAATCTTGAGGACTTGATACACTGTCACAGGAAAGAGGAGGACCGGGGGTCTAACCTGACCCTAAACTGGGGTCCTAACTAATCCCTCACCTTGGAGGTACTGATAATGGTTCAGAGGTCCAAGTCTCCAGCCTAACCCTGTCTCCTATCAGTCCCTGAACCCTGTAATCAGTCCTAAGAAGGATTCTGATTACCACCAAAGGGATATGGGCTGATCTCTGCTAAATACACAGATTAGACATATAAGACAGACTGGAGAAAACACAGACTTGCATACACACTCAAACACAGAAGGAACATAAATGATCTGGGATATTAAACTCTAAGCAAGGTGAGCTTAAAACAACTAAGGAGCTCTTTAACTTAAGTCTATACAGATACAATCCTATCCGTGGTCTGCATGAAGAATTTCACTGGCAACTCCCAACACAGACAACCAGAGATTTAAAGGAAACCAATCAACAAATAATTAATTGCAGCCGGGAGAAAACTGCACCCAGTCCCAGAACTGAGCACAGACAGAATTAACTCCCTAACTGCCAAACACAAAGAAACAGCAACTCAGCTGTGAGAAGTCAGAATGTGCAACCGCGACGATCTTCGTGGCGATGCACACATGACAGTTGTCCTCTAAGAATCTGCGGTTGAGGATTCCTTCTAAAAAATTGGGTCCAAAGTTTGTAGGGCCCTTTAAGGTGCTTCAGGTTGTTAACCAATCTGCTGTTAGGTTGGAGGTTCCTACCTCCTGGAAGATTAATCCGGTGTTTCATGTTTCTCTGTTGAAAAGAGCTGATATGTCGAATATAGACGCCTCTGCCACTGTTCCCCCGTGGTGGAGGACGGGGAATATGAAATTTCCCGCATGCTAAATTCTAGACGGTATAGAGGGAGTTTGCAGTATCTCGTCGCTTGGAAGGGCTTCGGACCTGAGGATAACTCATGGGTGAGGGCGGATGATGTTTCTGCGTCCAGACTTGTCAGAGCATTTCACAAGAGGTTTCCGGGTAAGCCTGGGCCTAGGGGATCCGGAGGATCCTTTTAGAAGGGGGGATAATGTTAGAACTCTCCTGTTAGGTTTTTTCTATTTTGCTGGTCACATGACCTTTTTGCCTATTTAATCCTGCTCCGCCCTTCTGGCTTTGCTGGACTTCATTGTAATTTCTACTCTTAAGCTAGCCAGATGCTTTGTTACCTTACTCAGTCAGTTTTGCTTGGTCTTCGGACCTCTATGTTCTATGTTGTTTGTCTTTTACTGCTACAACTTCTGTTAGGAGGTCTCCATCTTTCTCCCAGTCCCTAGTTCTTGTAGGGATCCCTCCCTCGCATCTATAGGTCTTCGTACAGACTAGCTGAGGACTTCAGCGGGTCTGATTGCAGGGTCAGGTTCCCCGTTACATCGTAGGGATCTAGCTTAGTTCTATTGTAGGGACAGATATCCCTTCTTTCCTTAGGGCTTGTAGCAGAACATAACAAAAGGAAGGTGAGTATTTATTTATTTTTAAATTGGTGGGCATAACACTACTTGGGTGATTATGGAGGTACATTATACTTTATGGATGACTATGAGAGGGCATTATATTTTATGGAAGACTATGACAGGGCATTATACTTTATGGATGACTACGAGCTGTGCATTATACTTTATTGAGGACTATGGGCTAGGCATTATACTGCATGGATCACAATGGGTTGTGCAGTACATTATATGGAGGACTATGGGGGTACATTATAGTTCTACATTGGGGCCCCACGACTTCTATGTACGCCACTGCTGAGTATAAGGTTTTTTAATTTTCTAAACATTAAAGAATGGCAGAACAGAGGATAAATGCCAGGGTGGATATATATACCAGGATGGAGCCCAGGATAAGGGACATTTTCCATGATCTTGGATATAAATATATATATATTATATATATATATCAGGATGAGAGACATTCATTGTACCAGGATTAGGAATATATATGCCATTATGTAGGGTATATATATATATATATATATATATATATATATATAGAATTTATTCAGGATGAGGGGGGGCCCCTGTCCAAATCTTGCATCGGGGCTCTTTAGACCCTAGTTAAGCCACTGTCAGGTGCTAACTCATGAGACATACAGATTTCTGCCATGTGGTCTAAAGGTACTGCCACACTTAGCGATCTCGTTAGCGATCACAATAACGACGCAATCGTTGGTGTGATCTCTTTTAGGTCGCTAGTAGCTGCCAAACAGGAGATCTCATAAGCGACTCATCAGCGGTCAGCGATCTCTTTAACGATTTTGGCGGTCGTTAGGATGTAATTAGCATGTACTGAGCGCTTCTGATTCATAGGAATTTCCAGCATCGCTCCTGCTCTCTGCGTCCTGTTAGCCTGCTTTGCAACTTCTGCGATCCTCTCTGTGACGCAAAAGAGAACTTACAGATATTGCTAAACCACTCCGTGATGCAAAACAGTCATGCCACACACAACGAGGTCGCTAACGAGATCGCTAAATAGTGACGTTTTAGTGATCTCGTTAGTGATCTCGTTTGCGATCTCGTTTAGTGTGGCATACCCTTAAGGATGCACAATACATGATTGCCTTCATCTAAAAAGGAAATTTGTTGAGAGTCCTCAGTTTGATATGGCCAGAAACTGATAGCACACAGGCTTTTACCTTCTTAGTACTGGTTTTAATGTCATCACAAAACCAATCCTAGAGAAGAGTAAAACCCTTCTAGCTTGCATAGTATTTATCCTCTTAGCTGCTTTGAGATATGTAAGATTTTTTTGGTATGTTATAACAATAACTTTTTACTCGTCACCTTATAGGAAATGATGTCATTCTTCAAAGGCTCACTTGATTTCCAACAATTAACAATTGTTGATATCATAATTAATCTCAGCAGATAAGAATTTTCATCAAAAGTTAGTGCATTGAGTTGAATGATAGATGGTGTACCCTGTGAGAACACCGCTTCAACTCTGATCTCTGAGGCATTTACATCAACCACAAAAGAATGCTCAAGGTCAAACTGTATGAATAGAGGATCAGATAAGAAATGTCCTTTTAACTTGAAAAATGCACAGACTACCTCTGATCCCTAGCTGATCACATAATCCTATTTCTTAAATTAGTATGTGTTTTGGCTATCTTGGAAAAATGTCTAAGAAATATTCTGTTTTTAATTAGCAAATGCAAGAAAGCACTGCAAATCTTTCAAAAATTTGGATTGAGCCAAACTGTCATGGTTTCACCCCTCAGTGTGTCTTGGATGCAGTTACGGATAACTCAGCTATCCAATCTAGT
This sequence comes from Oophaga sylvatica, assembly GCA_033576555.1. Classification (NCBI taxonomy): domain Eukaryota; kingdom Metazoa; phylum Chordata; class Amphibia; order Anura; family Dendrobatidae; genus Oophaga; species Oophaga sylvatica. The sequence goes on along the minus strand of JARQOD010000007.1, from coordinate 167,663,222 downwards.
ACAGGGGCGTGCTGAAGCTGTCAGTACTTTGATTGACAGCTCAGCCACCCAATCTGGTACAGGGATGTGCTGGTGTCACTGTATGACCTCGCTACCATTTGACTGTGTTAGAATATAGAATCATAGAATCATGAACATAGAAGGTAGATTGAAGACCTCCTGTATTGTCCACCCTGCTAAGAGATTCTCTTATCCCGAGATTCACCCTTTTGAGACTTCCATGAAGGAGAATACACTTGGCAGCTGTTCCACTCATTCACTAACTGTCAAAGTTTTCTAATATTAATCTGTGTCTCTCCTGTGTAGGGTTCCAGGAAAATACCCAGTGACCATGCTGCTTAACTGAGCTGTTTCTTCCAGACCTCTTCCAGACATACATTCAGCTTGTGTGATTTGTTTCTGCTACACTTCAAGTACTGTATGTTGATCTTTCATTGCCTGACCTTGGACCTCGATCGGACCATCCATCTCTTTAACCCCTTCTGTTCTGATCCGCTTTCCTCCAGGTATTTTGACCTCGGAACGTTACCTGACTATGCTTTTGTCTCTTCCTTCTGTTTATGACATACCGTCCTGGCTTCTGACCTTAGACTACTTGACTATCCTGACTCACGTCTTGGCTGTGAAAAGTGACTTGCACAAACCCTTACTTGTATGTACCTTAGAGGAATCCATTTGAAAACCATTGGCATATAAGCTATACCCCAAAAAGTTAATTCATAGAGTTAAAAATATATGTTTAAAGTTTTGCAAAAAAATAATTGTCTTTTAAGTACATTGCATATGTTAGATATGTCATTCATAATCTGGTGGGAAAAAAATCAAGATGTCATCAAGTTTGACAACTGTATATAGTCCACTTAAATCTCTGACTATGTTATGAACAAAATTTTGAAAAACAGCTGTGTTGTTACTTAGCACAAAGAACCTTATCTCATATTCATAGTGACTCTAAAGTGGATTAACCCCTTACTGTCCATTGACGTGCACAGTGTGTCATGGCAGGATGTCAGTTTTGGCACCATGAAGGACTGTGCACGCAGTGATAGTTCAGTGCCAACAGCTGTTTATGACAGCTGACAGGCACGGAAAGCGATGCGGTGACCTTTGCAGTCGGTCCCCGCAACTACAGCGCTGTGATTGGTCAGTAAATCTGACTGACCAAACACAGCAGCGATTCGGGCAGGAGATGCTGAAATTTCAGCATCCCCAGCACGATCAGTGCAGGAGCTCAGCGCTGCGGTGGCCGAGCTTCCTGCACTGACAGCCGGGAGCGATGTCTGCGCCGCCCCTGGCTGTTAACCCCCTGACTGCTGCGATTGAGCGCAATCGCAGCATTCAGGGGGGAGGTAGAGGGGCGGGAGCTCCCTCTGCCTCAGATCGCCGTCCCCGCAACGTAATTGCAGGGCCCGATCTCTGCGTTGATGACCCGGGGGTTGTCATGACAACCTCCGGGTCATCTAGCTACGGAAAGCCGCTGTGACCATGCTCACAACATGGTCACAGCAACTTTCTCCATTGGTATAATGTATTGCAATGCTGGAGCATTGCAATATATTATACCTGCAACAAAAGTGAAAAAGTGAAAGTCCCATAAAGGGACTAGGTAAAAAACATTTTTTCAAAAAAATTGTAAAAAAAAACCAAAAATAATAATAATAAAAAAAATTCCCCTAAAAAATACACATTTCTATGTAAAAAAAGACAAAAAACAAAAAAATCCCATCTATAAAAGCATAACCCTAGTTAACCCCTTCAGTGAAAGCCATAAAAAAACACAAAAAAGTAGTAAATTATACTTTTTCCAAGCAGCATCATCATACCACTTGGAAAAAGTGCAATAACACGCAATCAAAAAGATGGATATAAATAATCATGGTACTGCTGAAAACGTCATCTTGTCCTACAAAAAACAAGCCGCCATATCAAAAAACGTTATGTGCCTGATTATGGTACCAATAAAAACCTCACCTCATCCCGCAATAAACAAGCCCACACTTGACTCTGTCGGCCGAAATATGGAAAAATTATAGCTCTCAAAATACGGCGATGCAAAAATTTCTTCCAAAAAACTCTTCAAAAAAGCGTCTTTTAGTGTGAGACAGAAGCTAAACATGAAAAAAAGGATGTAAATCTGGTATCGCTGTAATTGCACCGATCCGAAGAAAAAAGTTGCCTAATCACTAATACCACACGAGGAACGGCGTAAAAAATAAAACCAATTATTCACCTTTTATGGATTTGTTCATTCTGCCTCCCAAAGATCGCAATAAGGCGATCACAGTGGTTCTTCCCCACATATGGGGTATCAGCGTACTCAGCACAAATTGCACATCAACTTTTGGGGTCCAATTTCTCCTGTTACTCTTATAAAAATAAAAATTTTGGGGCAAAAAGATCATTTTTGTGGAAAATAATGATTTTTTTATTTTCACGGCTCTACGTTATAAACTTCTGTGAAGCACTTGGGGATTCAAAGTGCTCACCACACATCTAGATAAGTTCCATGGGGGGTCTAGTTTCCAAAATGGGGTCACTTGTGGGGGGTTTCTACTGTTTAGGCACATCAGGGGCTCTCCAAACGCAACATGATGCCAGCAGAACATTCCATCAAAGTCTGCATTCGAAAACGGCGCTCCTTCCCTTCCTAGCTCTGCCATGCCCCCAAATACTGGTTTACACCCACATATGGGGTATCAGCGTACTCAGGATAAATTGCACAATTACTTTTGGGGTCCTGTTACCCTTTGGAAAATAAAAATTGGGGTTGAAAAGATCATTTTTGTGGAAAAGATATGATTTTTTAATTTTACGGCTCTTCGTTATAACCTTCTGTGAAGCCCTTGGGGGTTCAAAGTGCTCACCATACATCTAAATAAGTTCCTTGGGGGTCTAGCTTCCAAAATTGGGTCACTTGTGGGGGGTTTCCACTGTTTAGGCACATCAGGGACTCTCCAAATGCGACATGGCGTCCAATCTCAAGTCCAGCCAAAAAAGTCAAATGGCGCTGCTTCCCTTCCGAGCTCTGCCATGCACCCAAATAGTGGTTTACCCCCCACATATGGAGTATCAGCGTACTCAGGACAAATTGCACAATAACTTTTGGGGTCCTTTTATCGTTTGGAAAATAAAAATTGGGGGTGAAAAGATAATTTTTGTGGAAAAAATATTGATTTTTTAATTTTACGACTCTACGTTATAACCATCAAGCACGACGTTTCGACCTGTTAAGGTCTTTTTCAAGTTAACAGGTCGAAACGTCGTGCTTGATGGCTTGAATAAAGTTTTTTCTACTGAACTCACTTGGATGGAGCGCTGTTCATCTTTTTCCTTACATTGTATCTCCGAGTTGGTTCCTTGGACCCGGTACGTGCGCCCCACTGCTGAGAGTGCTGTCGACTGCTTTTTCTTTTTCTTTCTACGTTATAACCTTCTGTGAAGCCCTTGGGGGCTTAAAATGCTCACCACACATTTAGATAAGTTACTTGGGGCGTCTAGTTTCCAAAATGGGGTCACTTATGGGGGTTTCCACTGTTCAGGTACATCAGGGGTTCTCCAAACGCGACATGGTGTCCGCTCTCGATTCCAGCCAATTTGACATTCAAAATCTCTCAATGATTCTCCTTTCCTTCTGAGCACTGCCGTGCGCCTAAAGATTGGTCTTACTCCACACATGTGGTATCGGTATGCTCAGGAGAAATTGTACAACAAATATTCTGGTTCATTTTCTCCTGATACCCTTGACAAAATTAAAAAATTGTGTCGAAAGAAAAATTTAGGGGAAAAAAAGTTAAATGTTCATTTTTTCCTTCCACATTGCTTCAATTCTTGCGAAGTACCTAAAGGGTTAATAAACTTCTTGAATGTGGTTTTGAACACCTTGAGGGGTGCAGTTTTTAGAATAGTTTCACTTTTGGGTATTTTCTGTCATATTGACCCCTCAAATTCACTTCAAATGTGAGGTGGTCCCTAAAAAAATGGTTTTGTAAATTTTGTTGGAAAAATGAGAAATCGCTGGACAACTTTTAACACTTATAAATTCCTAACAAAAAAAATTTTGGTTCCAAAATTGAGCTGATGTAAAGTATACATGTGGGAAATGTTATTTATTAACTATTTTTTGTGACATATCTCTCTTATTTAGGGGCATAAAAATTAAAAGTTTGAAAATTGCAAATATTTCCATTTTTTTCATAAATAACCACAAGTTATATCGAAGAAATTTTACCACTAACATAAAGTACTATATGTCACGAGAAAACATTCTCAGAATCGCCAAGATCCGTTGAAGTGTTCCAGAGTTATAAGCACATAAAGTGACAGTGGTCAGAATTGTAAAAATAGGTCTGTTCCTTAACCTACAAAATGGCTTGGTCATTAAGGGGTTAAATGCTTTCTTTCATTCAAAATCTTGCCTGATATGGATCAAGTTATAAGCTCTCCTTAGATCAAGTTTGGTGAACCAACAGGCACCCATCAGATGGTTATAAAGATCAGGGATTAGTGGCATAAAATACTATTTTTTAATAGAAAATACAAAAATCATAAACAGCACTCTAAAGGGGATAGATGAGGTGCTTGAATAGGGTTCCAATCCATACCAGTAGTAGTGTACTCAAAAAAATATGTTGCAAAACAAGTGGAATTTATTTACAGTCCATATATTAACAACTAGAGGATAACATTTTGGCACGCATGGACCTTTATCATATAAATGCGGTGTTGTTGAAGTGGAAGATGAGTAGTCAATACTCACAAGGGATGACACTAAAGGGTATGCCACACTAAACAATATCGCTAACGGGATCGCTAAAAAACGTCACTATTTAGCGATCCCGTTAGCGATATTGTTCAGTGCGGCAGCTTCCAGCGACGAGCTTCCTGCTGTGATCTCGCTCGTCGCTGGAATCGCTCCGGACCCTATTTCATCGCTGGCGCTCCCGCTGGGTAAGTATCTTATCGCTGTGTGGCACCTTTTCTTAGCGATTTAGCGGTACTTTTGTACCGCTAAAGTCGTTAAGAAGATCGCTAACGGCGATAGCGTCGTTAACTATATCGCTAAATGCGGCAGCATTTAGCGATATAGAAACAATCCCGTTAGCGATCTCATTAGTATGCAACGCTAACGAGATCGCTAGCGGGATTGTTTTAGTGTGGCAGTACCTTTAGACTGAAGGTGGTAAGCTGTATGTCTGCACTGGGATATGATGGCTGAAATCCATGGTCAGGAAGCGCTTTAACAGTAATTTTACCCTGTAATAAACACATGGCCTTAGAACATCATTTTCTTTCTTTTTACCAAAAAAGAGAAACCTGTCATGGGAACTTGGAGCATGGCAGCTCTTGAAAGGACTTAAGGTACTGCCACACTACTCGATCCCGCTAGCGATCTCGTTAGCGTTGCATACTAATGAGATCGCTAGCGGGATTGTTTCTATATCGCTAAATGCTGCCGCATTTAGCGATATAGTTAACGACGCTATCGCCGTTAGCGATCTTCTTAACGACTTTAGCGGTACAAAAGTACCGCTAAATCGCTAAGAAAAGGTGCCACACAGCGATTAGATACTTACCCAGCGGGAGCGCCAGCGATGAAATAGGGTCCGGAGCGATTCCAGCGACGAGCGAGATCACAGCAGGAAGCTCGTCGCTGGAAGCTGCCGCACTGAACAATATCGCTAACGGGATCGCTAAATAGTGACGTTTTTTAGCGATCCCGTTAGCGATATTGTTTAGTGTGGCATACCCTTTACATGGATGGAGTTTCCACTAGGCTCTCTGTCTTTAACATCTCATGGGTTATCCAGGCCTTCAACCTTGACACTGTACAAGTATCTGAACTTGCAATGGGCTCCTGGGTAATGTCCACAGAATAGGCTGTTGGCCAGTGGAGCAGGTTGACAGAGGCCTCCAGACACTAAAATCTAAGCTTAGAGGGGAAACACCAACTTAACTTCTTCATCAAATTGTCAGAATTCATGCTAATAGCCACCACCCATTATGTTCTTCAGTCCAGTAACCTTTCCGGTATATCAGGTATAACAAGTATCAAGATACCACTCAGGAATCAAGGATTCTTCTAACTTCATCTTCCAGACTGCATTTAACCAACACCAGAAAAGAAGGATTACTAACAAAATGTCCAAGTGGATAGTACATTTTGACTAGACATTTGAAAATACTTTGAGCATACGGAAATAAGAGGGAAGTTTTAAATGGAAGGCTACTGGATTGATGACCTCAGTTAGTTTATGTAGATTGGCAAATTCTTCTTGCATCATTGACTAGCAGAAATGTTTTTTCTGAACTTTGCCCTTTTCATATTTTCATCTAATCTCAGACCAGGTAAGCTTTAGATTGTCTACGGATATATTGGCCTCTGGAGTATCAAACTCAGAGGTTGAATATAGAAGGTGAAAGTGAGATTTATACTCAAAATTACAGAATAATGAACAAATATTAATTGATTTCTTGATAATGTTTATAGAACACCACTCGCTCATGACACATGTGCCTCTGATGCAACTGTAAAGGAGACATCACTTCCCACTCACTCGTGCACTCACCTATCACATAAAACCAACAATGAGACAAGTGTACCCCACAGACTGTCTCCACATCCACACCACTCTTTATGCTGCCACCACTCATTGTTTTATTACACCAGCAAGATGCATGCAATAGGCAGCACAGTAGCACACATGCACACCCAGATTTCCCAAGCTATTAACCCTCGGAGTCCCAAGTGGAGTATTTTTGTACCCCATTAGTGATGAGCGAAAATGCTCGCCACTCCTCTTTACTCGCCCGAGTATCACGGTATTCGGTGTACTCAGGGAACACTGAGCATTTCCGGGATTACTTGGCGGGAACCACCCATCTTTTTTGGCGGACTTTACAGACCCAATCACGATGCAGGCATTGTCTGCCAGGCAATGAAACGCAGCAGCCATCTTTGTTGTGGTCATGCAGTGATTGGCTGGCTTCACAGCAACATCAGGGATATAAGAGACCGGACGCCACCTTGCTCGGCGCATTCAGCTCCAGATTGAGAAAGAGTAGGGAGAGCTGCTACCGATATAGGGTCAGAATTGGGGATTTATTAGCTAGTGTGGGGTCTACCATCCTAAACTACTGAAATCTAGCTAAACCAACAGTCCTTCTAAGGACTAATTCAGGAGTATATAGATTCCAGTGTTAGGTAGGCAGGGTAGTGTACGTCACTCTATACACATCAGTACAAAGCCTGCAGGTACTGTATGTGTGTATATAGATCATTGCGTACAACAAAAGAGTCCATTCCCTTCCTGTGTTCTGGAGCTGCTGCAGCTACCTGTAGGATATATTGGCCGTATATAGCTAGCCCGAGATGTAATTGGAATACAGGCCACACATTTTTTGGTGTGGTATCTCCGTGCCAGCTCATATCTATGCATGCTCAAAGTATGGCCAGTTCGGCGGTTTTCTTTTTTTGTCTTGGTGTCACTGTACTTATATACAGCAGTATTTAGAAAAAAACACCACACATTTGTCATAGTGGTTCTCCGTGCCAGCTACATCTGTGGTGCTCAAGTTTGGCAGTTTACGCTTTTCTTTTTGTCTGGGTGTAACTGTACTTATATACAGCAGTATTTAGGAAAAAAAAATACAGGCCACACATTTTTCAGTGGGTTTCTCCATTCCAGCTAATATCTGTGTGTGCTCAAAGTTTGGCCAGTTTACTGCATTTTTCTTTTTTGTCCTGGGTGAAACTGTACTTATATACAGCATGTTTAGCCATAAAAAAAAGAAACAAAACACATTTTGTTAGCGGTGTCTCCGTGCCAGCTCATATCTGTGCGTGCTCAAAGTTTTACCAGTTTGCAGCAGTTTTTCTTTTTTTGTCCTGGCTGTCACTGTACTTAAATACAGCAGTATTTAGCAAAAAAAAAAGGATATATTAGCCGTATATAGCTATTCCCAGTGTAATTGGAATATAGCCACACATTTGTGTAGTGGCATCTCCGTGCCACCTGATATCTGTGAGTGCTCAAAGTTTGGCCAGTTTACGGCGTTTTTCTTTTTTTGTCCTGGGTGAAACTGTACTTATATACAGCACTATTTAGCTAAAAAAATTAGAAATAAACCAAAAAACAATTTGTCGTAGTGGCATCTCGTGCCAGCTCATATCTGTGAGTGCTCAAAGTCTAGTTACTTTACGGCATTTTTTTTTTTGTCCTGGGTGAAACTGTACTTTACAGCACTATTTAGCCAAAAATTTGAAAAAATACAGGCCACACATTTTTCATAGTGGTATCTCTGTGCCAGCTCTTATCTGTGCATGCTCAAAGTTTAGCCAGATTACGGTAGTTTTCTTTTTTTGTCCTGGGTGTCACAGTACTTACAGCACTATGTTGCATTATTTTAAAAAACAGGCCACATTTTACAGTCGGTTCTATCTGTGACACATCTCATACATCGTGTATCAAAAATTGAGGCATTTTATGCCTAAATTCCCTTTTTTGGGCAGTCTGTCACTCTTGTTATATCCAGCACTTTTTTTTACCCCCCCAAAAAAAAAAAAAAATTTTTACAGTGGGGTATGTCGGTAAAAAGATTTCTGTTTCACGTTGTTATGGCAGCTTCATGACTGTGTTAAATGCTACAACTACTACCACCATCATCATCTTCAGCCTAGAGGCAGTAACTGCACAGATAAAAAGTCTGAGTAGCAGAGGGTGAACGCTTAGGCAGGTGTCGTACTCTGTATTGTACTCTGTCTCTGTATTACTAAGGCTAAATCTTCTTGATGAAATCATGCCTGAAGAGCCATAGCAAGATAACATTGAAGATCACGGGGACAGGACTCGCAAATACTGAAACCTGGTGTTCCTGGGCAGGATTCTGTCAAGCCCTCACATACTAATACTGAACTGGTTGGACAATGACTTTTAAAAGGTGCCTATGCATTTTCTACAACTGAAGCTAGAGATTTTGACAATTCGGATGCATTTCCAGAGATGTCAATTGGAGAGTGTTGTGGTCGGAGATGTGACTTCTACACCACCACACGAGCTGCGGGCCTCTCCACCACCCGAGGTGCCGCACCCACCACCTTCTGTCTCTTTCCCTTTCTCCCGCAGAATGAAAGTCAGCAAGGACAAGTCCTCTCCCCTCTGTAACAGTCTGTCATTGTAATTTTTATTTGGGTAAACAATATCTATTACTATGTATATAACCCCTTGTCATGTACAGCACCATGGAATTAATGGCGCTATATAAATAACTAAAATAATAATAATAATAATACTATGGGGGTTTCCACTAGACAATCTATCAAACATGTTATTGAAGGATTTTATTTTATGACAATTCTGTTCAGCTGTGCACAAACTATGTCAACTTGGTAGCTATACCCCAGTGGGTGTTGGCACAGTGTCATGTTGACTACAGTCTCTAGATGTTATGTAGGTCCCTAATCTCACCTCTACTTCAGCAGCATGATGAATAATAGGAAAAGAACGTGGTATTAGTGTAGCTGTAGTTTTCTTGACAAAGAAACTCAATAACTTCAATGAGGTGGTTAGCCGCACACGGAATGGAGAAATAGTAAAGATGACAAATTAACAAGTAGCTTCACATTTGAGGTAAAACACACTTCAACAAGTTGCTTTAACTCTTACAACATGATATTCCAAAGCGTTGAAGAAAAAGATGAATATATTGTGAATAATGTTGAGCGATACGATACTGCAAATATCGGGTATCGGCCGATATTAGCTGTATCGGGCTTTCGATTCCGAGTACCGATATTTTCGTCATATCGGATACCGGAATCGGGATTGTCACTGTCACTGTCTGTGTCCGTCGGTCGGGTCTGTCACTGTCAGTGTCCGTCGGTCGGGTCTGTCAGGAGTCAGCGGCACTTACTGGCAGAAGATCTCCGGCGGTCACGGCCTGGACTGCTTCATGGCCGCCATCATCTTTCCCCGGCGGTCACATGCAGTTTCTCGCGATAACTGCAGTGACTGCTGGGTAATCCCAGCCGTAAAGCAGTCAGTCCGATGACGTCACCGCCGGGGAAGCAGGTAATCAGCTGTGCTGCGTCGCGATGACAGCCTCTGCCTTTTTTCTTGCTTTGTCTTTTTTTTATGCATTTAATAACTTTGGGATTAATAATGGATCGGTGTCTTATTGACGCCTCTCCATTATTAACCGGGCTTATTGTCACCGTGCAATCAACGGTGACATTAACCCCTTATTACCCCGCTTGCCACCGCTAGAGGGCAAGTGGGAAGAGCCGGGTAAAGTGCCACAATTGGCACATCTTTTGATGCGCCAAATGTGGGGCTGCTGTAGCCTGGTATTATCAGGCTGTTGAGGGCCAAAATCCATGGGCCTTGACAGTCTTTTAATACCAGGCCGCAGCAGTCTGCATTTTACTTGGCTGGTTAACAAAAATAGGGGGACCCCTACGCCGTTTTTTTTTCGAGGGGATCCCATATTTTTGTTAACCAGCCAAGCTAAGCAGACTGCTGTGGCCTGGTATTATCAGGCTTGCAAGGTCCATGGATATTGAATCCTTACCAGCCTGAAAAACCAGGCCTCAGCGGTCTGCTTCATCTGGCTGGTTAACAAATATAGGGGGGACCCCACGCCAATTTTTTCGAGGGGATCCCCTATTTTTGTTAATCAGCCAAGATATGCAGAATGCTGTGGCCTGGTATTATCAGGCTGACAAGGTCCATGGATCTTGGCTCCTTAACAGCCTGAAAATCCAGGCCTCAGCGGTCTGCTTCATCTGGCTGGTTAACAAAAATAGGGGGGACCCACGCCAATTTTTTTCGAGGGGATCCCCTATTTTTGTTAATCAGCCAAGATATGCAGACTGCTGTGGCCTGGTATTATCAGGCTGGCAAGGTCCAGGATCTTGGCTCCTTAACAGCCTGAAAATCCAGGCCTCAGCGGTCTGCTTCATCTGGCTGGTTAACAAAAATAGGGGGGACCCAACGCCATTTTTTATTCGAAGGGAACCCCTATTTTTGTTAATCAGTTCCCTCTGACGTCACTGATTGTGTCCCTGGCTGACCTGAAGTGAAAGTGGAAAGCAATCAATTAAGCTTTCCACTTCCTCTCCTGTCAGCCAGCAGAGGAACTTATTCATTTGGGGGTTTACTGTGAGGCTGCAGCATTAGCTGCAGTCCCTGCAGTAAACATTAACCCTTTCTGAAGGATTACACCGTGGGACCTGACTGTGCATGGGATAGGTAAGAATAATTTTGCTTTTTTATTTTATTTTTATTACAGGAAATGGTTTTTGCAGTCAAATAAAAGATGGTCAAAAACATGTGTCTTTATTTCATTAAAATGATTTATAATTAAGTGTGTGTGTTTTATTTTTATTTCATGCAATAGGATTAATAATTGATAGTTGTCTAATTGACAGCTCTCAATTATTAACCTGGCTTAAGGTCACCTTTCAATTGCAATGTGGCTTTAACCCCATATTAACCCATTCGCCACCGCTACAGGGCAATGGGAATAGACGGGCAAAGTGCCAGAAAGGGCGAATCTAATTATAGATTTGTCTTTTCTGGGGTGTCTGGGGGCAGATGTTAGTAGCCAGGGGGGGCCAAAAATAATGGTCCCTCTCTGGGCTATTATTATCTGCCCCCATTCGCTGACTTTGTCTGTCTGGTTGCGAAAATAGGGCGGGAGCCCACGCATTTTTTTTAAACAATTTTACACCTCATATATACATATATATATACATGTCATTGAATTTGTGACACAATATATATATATTTATATTTATAGTTCATACACTTCTACATAGTATAATAGCCGCTAATTCAATTGCAGGCTTTTGTGAAAATGCAGAACCCGACATGAAATGACACTTGGTGTACATAGGGTTAACCATGTCTTTTCATGTCCTTTGCTATCTGATTTGCACAAACAATTACATCAGTCTATGTGTGCAAAATTTCACACCTGTAGGGTTAATTAAAGGTGTAAATTCGTAGCAAATAAGTCCGTTTTTTTACAACGAATTTACACCTTTAATTAACCCCTACAGGTGTGAAATTTTGCACACATAGACTGATGTAATTGTTTGTGCAAATCAGATAGCAAAGGACATGAAAAGACATGGTTAACCCTATGTACACCAAGTGTCATTTCATGTCGGGTGCTTCTGTCTTTTCACAGAAGCCGGCTTTACCGGCAATTGAATCAGAGGATATTTTACTATGTAGAAGTGTATAAACTATACATATATGTATATATATATATGTCACAATGACATGTATATATATATATATATATATATATATATGTATTCTATGTGTGTATATTTAGTGTTTACAAGGAAATAAAGGTTTTTTTTAGTTGCATATTTTGTTCCCATAGACTTACATGGGACTTCCGGTATCGGAATCGGATATCGCCGATATTTAGTGATATCGGCGATACCATTCCGATCCGATATTTTTAGATATCGAGCAGTATCGCTCAACACTAATTGTGAACCAAATAGGTATGAATAATTAATCACACAAATGATGTAACATAATTCCAAACATACACAAGCTATCAGTGGGGAAATTATTTTCCACAAAAATTTTAAGTATGAGACTAGTGTCATCTTGTGTAATGATACGAGCCACAAAGTCCTTCAAATTGAAACTCTTCTGGATGTACTGTACAATTTTCTCTAGAAAATTGGAAGTACATGCCTTCTATGCTGCTTGCAATAAATAACTGATTTGACAGATATGTAAGGAGTCAGGATGACTGGGCTGTGGGTACCTGTGCTGCGCCGTGTCCGGAACTGTCAAGGCTGCATTCCCTGTTTCTCGGCGGAAGGAATAGGGTAACGGACAGGCCCCATTACACCGAAAGAGGGGTCGTGTTTAGACAGGGAACCTGGCTGGAAGCTGAAGGAAAAAAAAAGCAAAGCAGGAGTGCGTCCACAGCTGTGATCATGTGAGCAGCAGGGGGAGTGCACTATGCTCCTGAAGCGCCGACGCTGCGGTGAAATGCAGCAGACAGACCTGGTGACCTAGAGGCATGGGGCAAGCTTAAGAGAAAGCGGGCAAGACATCAAAATTTGTGGCGTGGACAAGCAGCGCATTGGAAGTTGAGCAGCGTGCTCTGTCCTTAGGGCACTGGCACCGCAAAGGACTGTTCTCGTTGACTCCCGCCACTAAAAGCGATACTGCCATTTATCGAGGCACCGTGTGACCAGTCACCACCAGAGAGCAAGGTGCCATGCGCTCCATGACCGTGAGTATAGCACATGTGCGCAGTACAGAGAGCCAGGTCATGCCACGTGTTCAGCGTGGATAACCAATAATTATAAGGCACAGAGGAATGACAGAGGACGTTGGTACGGTCAGTAAGTTACCCCCTCAGCATTTTCACAAACTTTTCACTCCTTGTGAGAGTCCACCGCGCTTCAGGGCTAGGGCGATGGGAGGGTCTGAGAAAACTCTCCCCGAACTTTGCAAGTGTTCCACTGCCTCTGCTGGATTGGAGTTTTGTCTCTCTCGCCTGTACTCCTTGCTTGGCCAAAAAATTGTGAACTCTGCTGTCAGCGTTTTCATATGGGAATTGTTTTAATAATTCCGCAAGAAAGGCCCTCTGATCCTCCAACATTTTAGTACACCTGTCTGCCTCTGTTATAAGAGATAGAAAGTTCTCCTGGTAGCATGGGTGTAGAAGTGTCACGAATCAGTATTGCCCATCACCCAAAATTTTGAGAACATGAGAGTGACGGGAAAGGCAGGGGAACATAAACTCAGCCATGCGTGCAAGACTGCTAACAGTCAATACTTCCGTGTCCTCACCAAGAGGACAACTGACCATGCTCTCCTCCTACTTGTCTTCAGGCCTCTACGACTTACGAGTAACCTCAGTAATATAATTGTAAATATATTATTGTATATACACCCCTGTAGTTTTTATCTCCCCCACCTTATTGTTGATTGTAAGTTGTCACGAGATGGATTTTTTGGGGTGTTTAATTATTGTTATCGTTGTTACTTTGTGTAGATTGTAAGCTGTCATGAGCAGGGTTGTTTTATTTCTGTATAATTATTGTATTATTGTTATCATTGTTACTTAGGACTGTTGGTTTTCAAAATGTTAAACTGTAAAAATATGTTTGCGCAATATAAATAACTATAAATATTCAGATCAGAACACAGAAGCAGGATGGAGATGTCAATGATGGTGTCATATACGCTCACCATCTTGTTGGATTTCTCAAAGTTTTGGAGGATGGTACATATGTCTGACATCCATGTCCACACCTGAGATCTTATGTGTTAAAGGGAATCTGTTACCCCATTTTTCACATATAAGATACGGCCACCAATATCAGGGGCTTATCTACAGCATTCTGTAATGCTGTAGATAAGCCCTGATGTAACCTAAAAGATAATAAAAACAAGTTAAGGGTATGCCACACTAAACAATATCGCTAACGGGATCGCTAAAAAACGTCACTATTTAGCGATCCTGTTAGCGATGTTGTTCAGTGCGGCAGCTTCCAGCGACGAGCTTCCTGCTGTGATCTCGCTCGTCGCTGGAATCGTTCCGGACCCTATTTTCTCGTCGGCGCTCCCGCTGGGTAAGTATCTAATCGCTGTGTGGCACCTTTTCTTAGCGATTTAGCGGTACTTTTGTACCGCTAAAGTCGTTAAGAAGATCGCTAACGGCGATAGCGTCGTTAACTATATCGCTAAATGTGGCCGCATTTAGCGATATAGAAACAATCCCGCTAGCGATCTCATTAGTATGCAACGCTAACGAGATCGCTAGCGGGATAGCTTAGTGTGGCAGTACCTTTAGATTATACTCACCCGGGGGTCCGGTCTGGTCCGATGGGTGGCGCCGTCCGGGTCCGGTGCCTCCCATCTTCTAGCGATGGCGTCCTCCTCCTTGCTTCTGTCGCGCTCCTGCGCAGGCGTACTTTATCTGCCCTGTTGAGGGCAGAGCAAAGTACTGCAGTGCGCAGGTGCCGGTAAAGGTCAGAGAGGCCCAGTGCCTGCGCACTGCAGTACTTTGCTCTGCTCTCAACAGGGCAGATAAACTACGCCTGTGCAGGAGCATGACAGAAGGAAGGAGGAGGACATCAATGCTAGAAGATGGGAGGTGCAGGACCCAGACAGCGCCACCCATTGGACCTGACCGGACCCGGGTGAGTATAATCTAACTCTTTTTTTTATCTTTCAGGTTACATTGGGGGCTTATCTACAGCATTACAGAATGCTGTAGATAAGCCCCTGATGGCGGTGGCCTCATCTTACATATGAAAAATGGGGTGACAGATTCCCTTTAAGTCAGAACTGAATACCGACAACCTTGTTGATGGTGGTAGACTAGTCACCAAATGCCCTCTTCTGCTCACAAATCCTTTAAAAACATCTGCAGTGTAGAGTTCCAATGCCTGGGGACCTCACACAGTGGCGTAGCGTGGGGGGGTGGGGGGGGGCGGTCCGCCCCAGGGCGGCACGTGTGTGTGGGGGCGGCACCCTTTCCTTGCCCTCCATCTCTACAGCATTAGCCTCACAGCAGCTAGCAATGACGCTGCTATTGCTGTAGTCTTCTGTGCCCACTGGACCTGTGATGAGGTCACAGGAGGGGCGGAGTCAGGGGTCAGATGATCAGTGTCCTCCAGTGCTATTGCTATAGTCTTCTGTGCCCACAGGACCTGTGATGAGGTCACAGGAGGGGAGGAGTCAGGGGTCAGATGATCAGTGTCCCCCTTGTGTGCAAGACTCTGCTGTGATGTTGTCATGGTGCTGGATTAGGGTAAGTTTGTGTGTGTGTGTGGGGGTCGGGACTCGGGTTTACAGTGTGGATGTAGCAGAGCCGTGTGTATGAGGTGTACGGAGCGGAGCCGTGTGTGTACAAGGTGTGCGGAGCCGTGTACAGAGCGGAGCCGTGTGTGTGCGGAGCCGTGTGTATAAGGTGTACGGAGTGGAGCCGTGTGTATAAGGTGTACGGAGCGGAGCCGTGTGTACAAGGTGTACGGAGCGGAGCCGTGTGTACGTGGTGTACGGAGCGGAGCCGTGTGTGTACGAGGTGTACGGAGCGGAGCCGTGTGTATAAGGTGTACGGAGCGGAGCCGTGTGTGTACGAGGTGTACGGAGCGGAGCCGTGTGTACGAGGTGTACGGAGCGGAGCCGTGTGTGTACGAGGTGTACCGAGCAGAGCCGTGTGTGTATGAGGTGTACGGAGCGGAGCCGTGTGTACATGAGGTGTACGGAGCGGAGCCGTGTGTGTACGAGGTGTACGGAGCGGAGCCGTGTGTGTACGAGGTGTACGGAGCGAAGCCGTGTGTGTACGAGGTGTACGGAGCGGAGCCTTGTGCGTGT
This sequence comes from Oophaga sylvatica, assembly GCA_033576555.1. Taxonomy (NCBI): domain Eukaryota; kingdom Metazoa; phylum Chordata; class Amphibia; order Anura; family Dendrobatidae; genus Oophaga; species Oophaga sylvatica. The sequence continues at coordinate 167,646,858 of JARQOD010000007.1, read as the reverse complement.
GAGGTGTGTGGAGCGGAGCCGTGTGTGTACAGGGCCACAAAGAGCGGAGCCGCGCATGTACAAGGGTCCTGTTACTTGCGGGATCTGTGTGCTTGGGGGCTGCAGGGGGGAAGGATGGGTGCCATTATGTGCATGGGTCTGCGTGCGGACGGAGCGAATGCTGTTATCTGTGTAGGGCTGGGTCCCTGTCCCGCTGTCCGGGCCGGGAGGTTTACTTTCCCGCATTAGAATCGTACATGCGGAAACCCGGGGACCTCCCACACGTTCTGGCAGCCACATGTCACGTTCCACCGGAGGTGACGTGCTGTAAGTCAGCTGAATGCTGGAAATGACCGCTGACCTCATTTCCGGCGGTCAGCTTACAGCAGCAGGTACTGTAACTCGTTCTCGGGAGAGTCTTCAGAACGGCGACGCATCGAGCCGCTGGATCTGTTGGAGTGAGAGCCGGGTATTGTACGGACCGCTGCATACAATACCGACTCTCCCTGAGCGAACAAGCAGGATGTGGGGATCTCAACATAGGATCTGTTCAACAGATGAAGAGATCCCCAGATCCTGCCTGTCTCGCTCAGTGAGAGCCGGGTATTGAATGGAGCGCTGCATAGCTGGTGAGATCCCCACATCCTGGGGAAATGAGGTCAGCGATGGAACGTGACTTGTGGCTGCCAGAATGTGTGGGAGGTCCCCGGGGTTTCCGTATGTACGATTCTAATGCGGAAAGTAAACCGCCTGGCCGGGACAGCGGACAGGGTCCCGAAATCGGGACTGCCCCGCTGAAACCGGGACGGTTGAGAGGTATGTGTTTATAATTATTGTTTATGAAACAGTGTGATCAGCAGTGCTAAGTGGGTGTGGTCAGGGCGCTGGATATGGGTGTGACCATGAAATGGGTGTGGTTAGGGGTGTGGCCTAAAATTTGCCGCCCCGGGCGCCACAAACAGTTGCTACGCCACTGACCTCACACACCAGTCGGAGAGCCAGAAGCTGCAAGTGCTGCTGAAGCACGGCAAGGGCAGATGAAGCTGTAGCTGACTTTCTAAATTGGGTCCGCAGAGCATTGTACTTTTCCTAGCACATCTGGCAGCTCCGTGTCGCTTTTCAGAAAATGTTGAACAATGAGGTTAAGCGCACTGGCCAGGCATGGCACGTGTCTGAGCTCACCTCGCCACAGAGCAGCCACCAGGTTCCAGCCATTGTCACACACAACCATGCCTAACTCTGGGTTTAGTGGTGTCAGCCACAAATCTGCCTGCTCTTTCAGCACTGTTCACCCTGGAAAACAGGTCAGAAATCAAGGGTAACAGATATTGATATTTCACAGTGATCTTGTTCAAGAGACGATAATCAATACACGGCCTTAATGAACCATCCTTTTTGGCCACAAAAAAAAAACGGCACCCAAGGGTGAAGAGGATGGTCTGATATGACTCTTCTCCAATGACTCCTTGACATAAGACCGCATAGCGTCATGTTCAGGTACAGGCAAGTTAAAAAGGCGACCTTTAGGGAATTTACTACCAGGCACTAATTCAATAGCGCAGTCATAGCTCCTATGGGGGGGGCAAGGATGCAGATTTACTTTCGCTAAACACATCAGAAAAATCAGTCAAAAAGTCAGGAACATCCTGAGCCTGGGGAGAGGCAGAAAAGACAGGAGTGTTGGCATTAACACATTGGCAGCCCCAACTGGTTACAGACACAGATTTCCAATCCAAAACAGGATTATGAGACTGCAACCAAGGGAAACCTAGCACAATAATGTCATGCAGATTATACAGTACCAAAAATTTGCAACTTTCCTGATGATCAGGTTCAACCCTCATTATCACCTGAGTAGAAAACTGGGGTTTATTCTCAGCCAAAGGGGTAGAATCAATCCCCAGTAGGGGAATAGACTTCCATAGGGGTATCAAGGGAAACCCACAACATTTGGCAAAATCAAAATCCATCAGGTTAATAGCTGCTCCCGAATCAACAAAAGCCTGAGCAGAAAATGTGGACAGGGAGCAAATCAGGGTAACAGTCAACAGAAATTTAGTCTGAACACTACCCAAGACAACTGAGCGTGCAAAACGTCTTCCCCGCTTAGGGCAGACAGAAATAGCATAAGAGGCGTCACCACAATAGAAACATAACCCATTGCGTTTTCGAAACTCATGACGCTGTGCCCCAGAAGCCACTCTATCACACTGCATGGGTTCAGAAGCTGGCTCACAAGGCAACACTATTCCACGCATACCTCTACGCTCACGCAAACGTCTGTCAACTTGAATCGCTAATGACATAGAATCATTGAGACCAGAGGGAGCAGGGAAACCCACCATAACATCTTTTACATTCTCTGACAGCCCCTTCCGAAAAAGAGCTGCCAAAGCATCATCATTCCATTTGGTTAGGACTGCCCATTTTCGGAATTTCTGACAGTACAACTCAGCATCCTCAAACCCCTGATTTAAGGCCAACAAGGTTCTTTCAGCTTGATCAGTGACATTAGGCTCATCGTACAATAACCCCAGAGCCAGAAAAAATGCATCAACATCACTCAAAACAGAGTCCCTAGGTGTCAGGGAAAAAGCCCAATCCTGAGGATTGCCGCGCAGGAGAGAGATGACAATTTGAACCTGCTGTGCTGCGTTCCCTGAGGACTTAGGCTTCAAGGCAAAAAACAACTTACAGTTATTTTTGAAATTCAGAAATTTGGCCCGATCTCCCAAAAAAAAATCCGGCATGGGAATCCTAGGTTCCACAACCGGCAAACCAGCAAGATAGACAGCAATACTCCGAACCTCAGTGGCAAGCTGATCTAAAAGGCTAGACAGCTGTGCAAGCTCCATTGAGAGAAAAAAAAATACTCCTCAGCACCCAGAGAAAAATAGGGAAAAAATGCAAGAAACAGAAAAAAAAATAAAAAATCTCTGACAACTCTGACAACTTTTTTCTTTCCACACTATTTTTCCCTTCTGTGAGTACCATACAATTTTCAGTTAGGCCGGTGATACTGTTATGTTTCGGTAGCTGAGGAGAGCAGGCAAAAATGGCAATACACCAGAGAGGTTGGAATCTATTGGATTGCAGTACCCTGACTAACCACCACAACTAAAGGCAGCCGTGGAGCGTTCCTACGTTGGTCCTAGACGCCTCATCACAGCCTGAGAGATTAACTACACCTAAAGGTAGAAAGAGGAAAGCTATCTGCCCCGGAGCAGATCCCTAAAGAACATAGGAAGCCCCCAAACATGTAATGGCGGTTAGACAAGAGGAAATACAGACACAGACAGAAAATAGTATGAGCAAACGCTGGGGCCCAATCTGCCTAGACAGAAAAGGATAGAAAGGATACTCACTGCAATCCAAAAAAACCCTAAAAAATACCAACTCTACTGATTGCAAAAACACCTGAGATCACACAACCTCTACCACCTAAATCAGTTCTCTGGTGTAACAAAGCCACTGAAAAAACTGGAAAAGGCAAATGAACAAATATCAATGGCTCCAGAGGAACTGAGAGGAGCCCAAGCCCCCCGGGGGGGGGAAACCTGGCTAACCTCACAGAAATGCAGAGAAATATGCAAGTGGTAAGCACAAAAACAGAAAATATCTTATCTAAAAGCAGAAGAAGAGGCAAGACTCAGCAAGCTTCCAAGTGAACCAGGAGCCACAGTTGAGACAAGAACAATTGATCACCGGAAACCATGATGGGAGGAACCTCCCTTATATCAAGCCAGTCTGTGAATCCTGATGTCACGCTGTATCACAGATATATATATATAAAGTCAGTTATCTATACCAAGATGGACAACATTCTATTTAACATATCAACATGTACATATAGTATAGTATTACCTGACATAATATCCGTTGTACTGTGTGTGAATCCTGAAGACGTTTTACGCTGTCACAGGCTAGAGGTGGACCGGGGTCTATGCTGACCCTAAACTGGGGTCCTGACTAGTCCCTCTACCTGGAGGTACTGTTAATGGTACAGAGGTCCAGGCCGCCAACGTAACCCTGTCTCCTATAAGTCCCTGACCACTGTAATCTAGTCCTCAGAAGGACCCTGATTACTACACAGGGAATAGGCAGGTGTCATGTGTGCATCGCCACGAAGATCGTCGCTGTTGCACATTCTGACTTCTCACAGCTGAGTTGCTGTTTCTTTGTGTTTGGCAGTTAGGGAGTTAATTCTGTCTGTGCTCAGTTCTGGGACTGGGTGCAGTTTTCTCCCGGCTGCAATTAATTATTTGTTGATTGGTTTCCTTTAAATCTCTGGTTGTCTGTGTTGGGAGTTGCCAGTGAAATTCTTCATGCAGACCACAGATAGGATTGTATCTGTATAGACTTAAGTTAAAGAGCTCCTTAGTTGTTTTAAGCTCACCTTGCTTAGAGTTTAATATCCCAGATCATTTATGTTCCTTCTGTGTTTGAGTGTGTATGCAAGTCTGTGTTTTCTCCAGTCTGTCTTATATGTCTAATCTGTGTATTTAGCAGAGATCAGCCCATATCCCTTTGGTGGTAATCAGAATCCTTCTTAGGACTGATTACAGGGTTCAGGGACTGATAGGAGACAGGGTTAGGCTGGAGACTTGGACCTCTGAACCATTATCAGTACCTCCAAGGTGAGGGATTAGTTAGGACCCCAGTTTAGGGTCAGGTTAGACCCCCGGTCCTCCTCTTTCCTGTGACAGTGTATCAAGTCCTCAAAATTAACCCTGTGATTAATTGGCAGTCCAGAGATATAAGCCAATGGGGGGAGTTTTGCAAAAGTAACTGCATGAACACAGTCATCAGTGCGGTCGTGCCTAGTACTTTGCCTCCTTTTTTGGAGGACTTTGGGGATGTGTTCTCTGAGGAGGGGTGTCAGGAGTTGCCTCCTCATCGCGTGTATGACTGCTCTATTAATTTACTTCCTGATGCTAAGTTACCTAAAGCTAGGTTATATAACCTTTCTGGTCCTGAGAGGCAGGCTATGAAAGATTATATTTCGGAAAGTCTGGCCAAAGGGCATATTAGACCTTCATCTTCCCCAGTGGCCGCGGGTTCTTCTTTGTGAAGAAAAAAGATGGAGGCCTACGCCCTTGCTTGGATTTCCGCGAACTTAATCGGATTACTGTTCGAGATCCGTATCCACTCCCTCTGATTCCTGATCTCTTCAATCAAATTGTTGGCGCCAAATGGTTCTCTAAATTGGATCTCAGGGGGGCGTATAATCTGATTAGGATAAAAGAGGGGGATGAGTGGAAAACGGCGTTTAACACGCCGGAGGGACATTATGAGAACCTTGTCATGCCTTTTGGTCTGACTACTGCACCAGCAGTATTCCAACATTTTGTTAATGACATTTTTCGTCATCTGGTGGGGCTGTTTGTGGTCGTATATTTGGATGACATTTTAATTTACTCACCAGATCTTGTGTCTCACCAGGAGCATGTGAGACAGGTGTTGCAGATCTTGCGAGACAATAAACTATACGCCAAACTGGAAAAGTGTGTATTCGCCGTACAGGAACTTCAGTTTTTGGGTTTCTTGGTGTCAGCCTCCGGTTTCCGTATGGACCCTGAAAAGGTGAGAGCAGTGCTTGAATGGGATCAGCCAGAGGATCTTAAGGCTCTGCAGCGTTTTCTGGGGTTTGCTAACTACTACCGGAAATTTATTTGTAATTTCTCATCTGTTGTCAAACCTCTCACTGACATGACAAGAAAAGGGACGGATTTTTCTAAATGGTCGGACAAAGCTTGCCAAGCTTTTTCCTCTTTGAAAAAATGTTTTGCTTCGGCACCCGTTCTCATCCAACCAGATGCATCACAGCCGTTCGTTGTGGAGGTGGACGCGTCTGACTTAGGGGTGGGTGCAATATTGTCCCAGGGTCCGTCCCCTGGTAAATGGCATCCGTGCGCTTTCTTTTCTAAAAAATTGTCGTCCGCCGAAAGGAATTATGATATCGGCAATAGGGAACTTTTGGCCATTAAGTTGGCTTTTGAAGAATGGCGTCACTTTTTGGAGGGGGCAGTCCACCCGGTCACCGTCATTACTGATCACAAGAACCTGCTGTATTTGGAATCTGCTAAGCGTCTGAATTCCAGACAAGCTCGATGGTCGTTGTTTTTTACCAGGTTTAATTTTGTTGTCACTT
>JARQOD010000007.1:167566497-167640628 GCA_033576555.1 Oophaga sylvatica | reverse complement strand
GTAATGATCTGATTACTGAATGGCCTTCAGCTGGCACTGAATGGTAGGATATAAGTGGCCTGAGTTCCCAGCAGCCTTGCCGGTTATCAATTGTTCCTTCTGGTCTTGCTTGAAGCACTGCTAGTTTCCTGCTCTCCTTCAGATAAGTGTTTGCTGTTTTTTTTTTCCTCTATTTGATTTTCTCTGCTGGTTTGTTGCTTGCAGTGGACTGCAGCCTGTCCCTTTTGGGGGTCTGGCGCTGCAATTGTGCTCCGTTTTGTGTCTGCACTTTTGCTTTGCTCCTTTGTTACTTTTTATTTGCTGAATGGCGTTTTGTTACACCAGAGATCTGATTTAGGTGGATGAGATAGTGTGATCTCAGGTTTTTTGGCAATGAGAAGTGTTGGTATTTTTGTTAGTGTTTTGTTGGATTGCAGTCAGAATTCTTTCCTGTACTTTTCTGTCTAAACAGATTGGGCCCAGCGTTTGCTCATTCTATTTTCTGTCTGTGTCCGTGCTTTCTTCTTGTCTAACCGCCATTACATGTTTGGGGGCTTCCTATTTTCTTTGGGGATCTGCTCTGGGGCAGATAGCTTTCATCTTTCTGCCTTTAGGTTTAGTTATTTCTCAGGCTGTGACGAGGCATCTAGGATCACCATAGGAACGCTCCACAGCTACTTCTAGTTATGTGGTTAGTTCAGGTTACTGCAATCCAATAGGTTCCAGCCTCTCTGGTGTATTACCGCTTTTGCTATTTTTTGCTATTTCTCCTCAGTTACCAAAACATAACATTTCCCGTTTTAGGACAGTTAGGATTACCACAATTATTAGTATTTGCCAAATGCTAGAATAATGAGAGAGAATGTTTTAAGGCATTTTTATTACTTACTACAAAGTCAAAAGTTTACATACATTTCATTAGTATGTGGTACCATTGCCCTTAATCTGAATGACTTGGGTCAAACGTTTGGGATATCCTTCCACAAGCTACTCACAATACTTGGTAGGAATTTGGGCCCATTCCTCCTGACAAAACTGGTATAACTTATTCAGGTTTGTTGGTCGCATTGCTCGCACCTGCCTTTTCAGATTTGCCATAAATTTTCAATAGGATTGAAATCAGGGCTTTGTGATTGGTCACGCCAAAACATTGACTTTGCTATCCTTAAGCCATTTTGTTATCATTTTGGCAGTATGCTTCAGATCATTGTCCATTTGGTAGACCTATTTCCGCCTAAGCTTTAACTTCCTGGCTGATGTCTTGAGTTGTTGCTTCAGTATTGCCACATAACCTTATTTTCTGACAATGCCATCTATTTTGTGAAGTGCACCAGTCCCTCCTGCAGCAATACAAACCCCACAAAATGATGCTGCCACCTCCGTGTTTCACAGTTGGGATGGTGTACTATTCTTCCAATCTTCTCCCTTTTTCCTCCAAACGTAACGTTGGTCATTATGGCAAAAAATTTCAATATTAGTTTCATCAGTCCACAGAACATGTCTCCAAAAATTAAGATCTTTGCTCCTGTGTGCATTTGCAAACATTAATCTGGCTTTTTCATGTTTCTTTTGGAGTAATGGCTTCTTCGTGGCAGAGTGGCCTTTCAGCCTAGGTTGATACAGTACTTGTTTCACCCGTCTACTTCCTGAGCAGTATGATGGATGGACATTCCCATCTTGTTTGTACTTGCGTATAATTGTTTGTACAGATGAATGAGGCACCTTCAGGTATCTGGATATTGTACTCAAGAATGAGCCAGACTTGTGCAAGTCCACATTTCTCTTCCTGATACCTTGAGTGATTTCTTTAGACTTTCCCATGATCCTACATAAAGAAGCAGTGTGTTTCAGGTGTACATAGTAATCTTAGTGTATGTAAACTTTTTACTTTGCAGTAAGTAATAAAAATGCCTTAAAACAATCTCTCTCTCATTATTCTGGCATTTGGCAAATATTAATAATTATGGCAATCCTAAATGACCTAAAATGGGAAAGGTTTATTCTGATTTCATGTCAGATATTGAGAAAACATGCATATGTGTTTTTTTATATAGTGTGCGTAAACTTCTGGTTTCAATTGTAGTCTCAAAATCAGGCATCAGAAATGAGCTGTTGTATTCAGGTGACTTGGGAGAATCTGAACTCATCTTAAATTATAAAAAAATTTCAGTTTCCCTCAATGAGATTTGTTCATCCTTAGTTTTTCTTAAAACCTTTTATTTTTAAAGCTCATGTAGTGGTTTTTCATAATATTACTTGTCTTTATCCATGAGTGATAACAATTGTTCTATACTAGACCTGGGCAAACAACTCAAATGGTGTCCAAATAAACCAAAACTGGCACTTAAAATACTATAAAACAACTAGTAGCCTAACCATAAAAACAACTGACCAATCGAAAAGATTCATATCTAAAACTAAATTATTTATTGAAATAATACATAAAAATTAGGATGATTAAAAAACACAGATCAGTAATACACAAAATACCCAGTAGGGAAAACTCAAAGCACATCCCAACCAATATACACTGCTCAAAAAATAAAGGGAACACTCAAATAACACATCCTAGATCTAAATGAATGAAATATTCTCATTGAATACTTTGTTGTGTACAAAGTTGAATGTGCTGTCAACATAATCACACAAAAATCATCAAAGGAAATCAATTTTTTGAACCAATGGAGGCCTGGATTTGGAGAGACCACCATAATGAAAGTGGAAACAAGTCAAAATGAAAATCAAAACAAGACAAAATTAAAGTGGAAACAAGTCAAAATGATGCTCAGTATTGTGTGTGTGGCCTCCACGTGCCTCTATGACCTCCCTACAATGCCTGGGCATGCTCCTGATGAGGTTTCGGATGTTCTCTTGAGGGATCTCCTCCCAGACCTGGACTAAAGCATCTGTCAACTCCTGGACAGTTTGTGGTGCAACATGACGTTGGTGGATGTAGTGAGACATGCTGTCCCAGATGTGCTCAATCAGATTCAGGTCTGGGGAATTGGCAGGCCAGTCCATAGCTTCAATGCCTTCATCTTGCAGGAACGGCTGACACACTCCAGCCACATGAGGTCTGGCATTGTCCTGCATTAGGAGGAACCCAGGGCCAACCGCACCAGCATATGGTCTTACAAGGGTTCTGAGGATCTCATCTCGGTACCTAATGGCAGACAGGCTACCTCTGGTGAGCACATGGAGGGCTGTGTGGCCGTCCAAAGAAATGCCACCCCACACTATTACTGACCCACTGCCAAACCTGTCATGTTGAAAGATGTTGCAGGCAGCAGGTTCACACTCAGCACATGTAATAGACGTGACAGAGTCTGGAGACGCCGTGAAGAGTGATCTGCTGCCTGCAACATCCTTCAGCATTAAACAATGCTTTTTTATACAGTTATCATACCAAAGGCTTATTCAGACGTCACATTTTTGCATTTTATCCCTGGTTTTATGGGGCTGAGTGTTCACATATCTGTGCACATTTGCTGACTGAGTGGTTTGCAATAAATCATGGAGTCAAGTCACAGGACTGTACAATGGCGTCAGTGTGCCAAGCTGGGCGACGCCTGTCCTTTTATAATCACTGATGATGTCAGACGGCCAGCCAATAACACTAAGGCCACAACCGAGATGGCTATGTTTTAATAGACGTATAGACTTGCATTGGTGAAATTGATCCAAGACTCAAATCAAAATTTTACTTGACTCCATGATTTTTTGCAAACCACTCAGTCAGCAAATGTACACAGATATGTGAACACTCAGCCCCATAAAACCAAGGATAAAATGCAAAAATGTGACGTCTGAATAAGCCTTTGGTATGATAACTGTATAAAGAAGCATTGTTTTGTAAAAAGATATATTACAAAGAATCTTATCTTTCATTGAATTATCGATTTATGGAAAAAAAAATATTCTTTAAGCAATAAAATAGGATTATATTCTTAAGCATTTGTTTCTGCTTGTTTTTACATTACAAATCGATCATAGCTCCATCCAGATTATATATCTGCAGAATATTTATCTCCCACTTATTGTTTCTGTATTTACCATGTTATATTTAAGATGTTTTTTCAGCTACTAAATCACAATATAGGAGTGGAACAAAAGTAATTAAAATGTGCCAATTAAGCCAATAACATTGCATAGTAAGGGAGAAATTCTTAAATGTATATCTGTATATCCTCATTTAACAGTGAGAATTGCAAATTATGTTCAGATAATGCAATTATAATTTAAATGGTGCTAGCTAAATGAGATATATGAATAGCTTTGGTATAACTGCTTAAGACAAGCTCCGATTTCCTGTAGGAAAGCTGTGAATGAATAAATTGATTAATATAATCTTGATAACATAGTTATAGTTTGATGTCAGCCCATCAAATTCTAATATGTCATTCTTTCTTTAATAATTTTCTAATTGAAAGCCATTTTAAAATTACATTTATAGATGTTCTAGTCAAAAACTGTGAACTTATATTTAAGGGAATTTTAATTTTGCTATTTTTTACTGCATTTTATTTGAAATAGCTATAGCCAAAAAGTTCAGAAACAATTTTATTTAATTGATGCAATAGATAATCTATTGGGATGAGTGAATGTGCTTGGTAATACTCGGTTATCACTCGAGTATCACGGTGCTCGGAAGTGCGTGTCACTTGGCTAGTAATGTGTGGTGCCATATGTAAAACTCAAATCCCTGCCCCGCATCTTTGCTCCTTGTAACACAACCAATAAACATGCAGGGATTGCCCGTGAGTCACTGTAATGCCATAGCCATCTCGGTTGTGGCATTACTGTTATTGGCAGGCCGTCTGACATCATCAGTGATTATAAAAGGACAGGCGCCGCTCAGCTTGGCACACTGAACAGCCCTGTGTCAGTTCGTATTGGAGGGAGAGAGTGCTTGCCTAGGCCTCTATGCACAGTATAATGAATCAGAGGCCTGTAGTGTTGATACTGGTGCTGAAGCTGAGCCATCACACTAACAGCCCTTCTAAGGGCTAATTGTTTTCAGAACATACAATCTGCATTTAGCCTACGGAGGAAGAGAGAGTTGCAGGAGCAGGAAGAGTGATATAATTCAGTCTGTATACAGGAATTATACAGTGGGTACGGAAAATATTCAGACCCCTTTAAATTTTTCACTCTTTGTTTCATTGCAGCCATGTGGTAAATTAAAAAAAATCATATTTTTTTGTCATTAATGTACACTCTGCACCCCATCTTGATTTGAAAAAAAAAACAGAAATGTAGAATTTTTTGCAAATTTATTAAAAAAGAAAAACTGAAATCACATGGTCATAAGTCTTCAGACACAATGCTCAGTACACTCATAGTTAAGTCACATGCTGTCCATTTCCCTGTGATCCTCCTTGAGATGGTTCTACTCCTTCGTTGGAGTCCAGCTGTGTTTAAACTGATAAGACGCACGGTGCATGTCAAACCTAATGAAAATCATGAGGTCTAAGGAACTGGCCAAGGAGCTCAGAGACAGAATTGTGGCAAGGCACAGATCTGGCCAAGGTTACAAAAGAATTTCTTCAGTACTCAAGGTTCCTAAGAGCACAGTGTCCTCTATAATCCTCAAATGGATGAAGTTTTGAAGAATATTTCCTTTGAAAATGATATGTAAATGACTTAGAGAATTGCTCTATGTAAATGCTCATGTTAAAACCACATTGCAATCAGATAGCAATTGCACTGCATTTGGATGTAAATTGGATGCTAGGTGTGAAAAATCGGATTGTACTCACATGACACTCCCATGACACTTGCATTACACTCGTGTGACTCTCGGCAGAGGGACTTGGACTGATTTTTCATGTGTTTAGTGTGACTCTAGCCTTACAATAAATATTTTTGGGGGTGTATGAGGAGAGTAGGGGGAACAATTAGGTCTTTTGCTGTGTAGTTCTGTAATTTCGGTGTATGATCCTGAATATGTTTGATGGTTGTACCTCATACGAACGCTTATCTGTCTCCATAATAACAGACTACAAATAAACCCCATGTAGTCTGATCCTTCAATTAAAATACCTTATGTTTTAAAAAACAATGTCAATTAAGCCATATTTTTTCTCAAGCTTTATTCTTTCCCAAATACTGAAAAAAATTGCTTGTTTTCTTACCTTATTTTACTTTATTTTTTTTTGTCATTTATGCCATTGTATTGATTTCAAAATGTTAATGTGCACAATTGGTTTAGCTAAATATTACGTTGTATCTTTATCTGAAACATCTATAGTAATTGTAAACTATACAAGCAAATTGAGATGGATATGTTATAGAAAACTAAAAAAGAAGTCTTCAAATAGTTTACAACACTGCCATGGCCAAATTACAAAGTGTCTTCTAGTCATTTATCTATCTTGTTCTGTCTAGTTCTTGTACAGATAATTTGTGAATGCCTCAGGCTGTCTGGTTCATGCTCTGCTACCCCTTATCAGAGGTAACATGGAGAAAAAAAAGAAAATTGCATTTTGCAGCATGCTTAAATGATGGACACATCAATTATTGACAAGTTTTATTTGTTAAAAAATTTACAAACCAATTTGTGTTCAAAATTCGAAAAGTATGAGAATTGTATGAATTATTCTAACATCTGCTTTCATTAAGAAATATCTGAAATGTAGATTAATTATGTACCAAGATAAAAAATATTTAATTCGCAACTTCAGTATTAGCATGAAATACAAAAATTGAATATGAATACACGCAGAAGCGAGGATTCAAAAACAATTACCAAGTACTTTGTGTATAGGGTTTCTACCGATGAACATCTTGTCAGTGCTGATTCTCTAAATTGCTGCATGTGGCACTTTGTGTTCTGAGAATTAACAAATGAAGCTGAACACGGCTTTCAACTTATTTTCTCTGATGGACACTTAACATCTGTTGGCATTTTGCAGCCTTAACAACATGTCTGACACAAAAAAATGCTTGCACACTCCTAATGATTAATTACTGTGCCTTCGAAGTGGTGATTTTCCATTAAACATATTGTTCTAAGCTATAGAATCCTAATCTATATGGAATTACTTGTATGTCTACTAACTTACATTGCTGGTGACTAGTGTTGAGCATTCCGATACCGCAAGCATCGGGTATCGGCTGATATTCGCGGTATCGGAATTCCGATACTGAGTTCCAATACTTTTGCCATATCGTATACCGGAATCGGAAGTTCCCATTATGCTATGAGAGCAGTGTGATTTGATTGAGCCAATGAGGAATCCTAACAAGTGTGGGCACATCCTGTAATGCTGCGGTCATGTTAACTAATGGCATGGCTGTGATTGGCTGCTGAAATGATGTTAGAATGCACTGTAAAAGGCGCCGCTGCCATTTTGGTTTCAATCTGCTGTGAATTCAGTTAGGGACAGAACGCTGCCCTTCTGACTCTGAGGGACAGTTAGAGATTGCAATTTTGTGAATTGTTCTTTAGGCAGGCTATTTTACCAACCGCTGTGTAAAGCTTCCTTTTGCCTTGCAGTGCTGTTTTCACAGCTGTCTGCAAGGTCTGTATGTGAGTGCAGGTCACGCTGCAGTTTGATCTGCATCCACCGCTGGTTATAGTCAGCTGCACATGTGTCACTGCCTCATCCTTTTTTTTTTGTAATTGTTACTGCTCCATTCAATTTAAATTAACTCTCATCTATTAGTGTGCTGTGCTTCCATCCGTATCCAATACATTGGTTGCAAACACTATAGAAGTACATAGCGGAGCCTTTCAGAGCTAGTGAACATTTGTGTGCAGTGTTCACGGCTGTCTGTGAGGTCTCTGTGAGTGCAGCTCACGCTGAAGTTAGTTCTGCATCCACTGCTGGTTGTAGTCTGCTAAGTGTGTGTCACTGCCTCATCCTTTTATTTTTTTTGTAGTTGGTGCTGCTCCATTCAATTTAAATTAACTCTCATCTATTAGTGTGCCGCGCTTCCATCCGTATCCAATACATTGGTTGCAAACACTATAGAAGTACATAGCGGAGCCTTTCAGAGCTAGTGAACAGTTGTCTGCAGTGTTCACGCTGTCTGGGAGGTCTCTTTGTGAGTGCAGCTCACACTGAAGTTAGTTCTGCATCCACTGCTGGTTGTAGTCTGCTAAGCGTGTGTCACTGCCTCATACTTTTTGTTTTTTTGTAATTGGTGCTGCTCAATTCAATTTAAATTAACTCTCTCCTATTAGTGTGCCCGCTTCCAACCGTATCCAATGCATTGGTTGCAAACACTAGATAGGAGCAGATAGAGGAGCCTTTCAGCTGCTTTGCGGCCTGCAGGACCAGCCAGATTAGTGTTACCTTATTTTTGTAGCCTTATCTATTGCATTCTAGTTTCCTGCATTGAAATAGCTACAAAAAGTTTGTGATACTATCGATTGTACATCCTTTGTCTCAATCACAACCTTTGTTTTTTTTTGTGAAAAACACAAAAAAGTTAATAAAGTTCACCAAACATTACACTTGACACTTGCTAGGCCACATTAGCTCATATTAAAGTGTAGTCCACACTTAATAAACTTGGTGTTTCTTATACCTGTTAGCAGCTGTTCAGGAATAAGCACACTAAGGCCTTAGTACTTTTCTGCCTATCTTTATCAATCTACCAAGATGAAGAAGGCAGGGAGTAAGGCTTGTGGTCGTGGGGTGGAGTTTCAGCAGGGAGAGGACATGGGGATTCTGTGCCTGCTGCGGCCACCAGTGACACAGCATCCACCAGTTTTCCCTGTGAGCGGTAGTTTATGCGCAGCTTTGTAGGAGCTCGCCGTACCCCCCTGCTGCGGGAAGAACATATTGAAGCCGTTGTCGGATGAATGGCAGCTAACGCATCGACTTCAATTGCTTCCACCTCCTCTCAGGACCAGAGCACTGAAGAGCAACCATCTGTCTCTTCACCACCTGCCAAATTGCCCAGGCAGTCAGAGAGCTCTGTACAGGAGCCGCTCAGTCTCTACTTCTGTTCTCTGAATCTGTTGGCTTGGAAAGAGGGGGCCAGCCAAGCAGCATTCTAGAATGTGAAGAAGAGGGAGTATGCAGTGATGCGCAACTGCTTTGTTTCTCTGAATCTGAAGAGGCGGGTGGGTCAGTGCCTATGGTCAGCACACCGCAGAACGCATCTGATGATGATGAGACTCAGGTGCCAGTTTCTGTTGCGCATGGTGCTGGCCAGACGACCCAGGAGAAGCAGATGTTTGAAGAGGGTAGTGGAGATGATGAGGTCCTTGACCCATCATGACGTGAGGAACAGGAAGGTGGTGGGAGCAGCTCTGAGGAACAGATTCCCCCAACGGTCCAAACAGGAGGGAGAGGTAGGCTTCAGACTCGGTTGCCTTGTAGCCTCCATTTGGCACCCGTTCGAGCAGTTCTCTTCCAAAAGCCAAAATGGGCGCTCCCAGGACTTGCAGTGCATGGTCCTTTCTTGACACAGTTGCACATGACATTTGCTATGTCAAATGCAAGCTGTGTAATCAAAAAGTCAAAAGAGGTAAAAGTGTCAGCAACCTCAATACCACAAATATGTGGAAACATGTGCAGACCAAGCACGTGGTGGAGTTACGAAGGCACACTGGAGATGTAGGCCGACCTACAGCACCACCTACATCTTCAGCTCATGTTGTAGCCTCTTCCTCCAGCTCACACAGCTGGTTCGGCTTCCTCACAGGATCGCCCTGGAAGAACCTCTGGCACTATTGTACAGAGACCCTGTGAAATTCCACCCACAGCACCACATTCCCTGTCATCCTCACACTCCCAGGCCACTGTACAGCCATTGGTAGCACAGGCATGGGAGAAAAGGCGGCCCTACTCGGCAAACCATACCCGAGCACAGGCTCTGAATGCTGGCATTGCAAAACTCCTGTCCCTTGAAATGCTGTCATTCAGGCTGGTGGAGACTGACACCTTCCGTAACTTCATGGCATTGGCAGTCCCACAATGCAATGTGCCCAGCCGCTTTTATTTCAGTAGGCAAGCCGTCCCTGCCCTGCAAAAGCATGTGGAGGGAAAAATTAAACATGCGCTACTAAACTCAGTAGCAACGTCCACCTGACCACCGATGCGTGGACCAGTACCCATGGACAGGGACGATACCTTTCCCTCACTGCCCATTGGGTCAATGTTGTGGAGCCGGGTACAGATCTTGAGAGTGGCGCTGTACGTGTTCTGCCAACTCCAAGGATTGCAGGAATCCAGTCTGTACACATTGACTCCTCCTCCTACTCCAGTTCTTCAGAATCATCGCTGCAGGCCCCTCACGGTCTACCTCCACATGGACCCGTGAACACTTACCTGTTACGACCGATATGAGCACAGCCGTGGCCAAACGTCAACAGGCCGTCCTGAAATTAATTTCTATGGGGAATCGAAGCCACACAGCGCAGGAGCTCTGGAATGCCATCAAGCAGGAGAGCGACGTGTGGTTTGTGCCAGCGAATCTCCAGCCAAGCTTGGTAGTGTGTGACAATGGCCGAAATCTGGTGGCAGCTCTGGGCCTAGGCAACCTCACTCACATACCATGTCTGGCACATGTGCTCAACTTGGTCGTGCAGAGTATTTTGAGGGACTATCCGGATCTTGATGCACTGCTGCACAAGGTCCGCGTAGAGTGCGCTCACTTGCGACGTTCCAGCATAGCCAGATGGCGCATTGCAGCTCTGCAACGCCGATTCTGCCTTCCGGAACATCGCATCATATGTGACCTACCCACCAGGTGGAATTCCACATTACATATGTTGGAGCGGTTGTGTGAGCAGCAGGCAGCAATAATGGAGTACCAGCTGCATCAGGCGCAATCAACTCGCAATTTGCGCCATTCACACTTCACCACCACTGAGTGGGCCTCTATTATATCTATTTTATCGCCATTCGCCATCAGTGGCTATGCACTCTGATAGATAACACATACCTTATCTATCCGTTGGCGTGGTTTCACCTGCACTTGCAGGCATACATAGCAATTTTTCCTAGGTTATGCTTGATCAGATCATTGATTATTGCGCCATATTTTCAGGATTACATGCTGGACCTTTAATATATGTGTTGTGAACTAACATTTTTCCTCAATGACTGTATTTTTTACTGTCACATATAACTTGTAATAATGATGATGAGAAGTCGTACATTCATTGTCTGCACTATATTACAGGTGTGCATACCGTTCCTTAGGCAGCATAAATGGATTATGAAATGTACTTGTATGCATTCATTTCAACCCCTATCCCCTATTTTTTTTTTGGTTGCATTTGTTGTCGCCATGTGCATATATGCGTTTATATTTTAAATGTCTTTATTTCAATATTTTTGAATTCAATTCATCATTTTATAATAGTAAAGCTTACATTTCTCTTGTTTGGAGTATATACATTTTGAAGTGCCACGGAACAAGGCAACTAAACTATATGTGAGTTATACACCCTGACTGAACCTGGGCTTCAACACCGCCAGTTGCTGCTCGGAAGTGCCGTCTGCACAGTAAACACTAGCTCCTGTGTTATTGGGGTTCAGTAATGTCAGCTGATCCCCAGCTGTGTAGCTGGCAATGTCTCCTGCTCTATCCACACTTACACAAGTCCAGATTTTCAACTTGCTCCAATTTGTCCTCTGTCTCCACTCTGTTTCTACTCTCATCCCTGGGCTTCAACACTGCCAGTTGCTGCTCGGAAGTGCCGTCTGCACAGTCAACACTAGCTCCTGTGTTATTGGGGTTCAGTAATGTCAGCTGATCCCCAGCTGTGTAGCTGGCAATGTCTCCTGCTCTGTCCACACTCACACAAGTCCAGATTTTCAACATGCTCCAATTTGTCCTCTGCCTCCACTCTGTTACTACTCTCATCCATGGGCTCCAACATCGCCAGTTGCTGCTCAGAAGTGTCTTTGGCACGGGTACTCCCTCCTGTCCAGCCAGGTTACAGCATGCCAGCTGTTTCCGGGCAGTGTCAATGTCACTTTGCCTCCAATATGTTGTCCTGTCGTGTTGCGGTCGGGTTAGCCGACTCTATGGTGCCTGCAGTTTAGGTGCTTCCTATGTGGGCTGCGGGATATGGAACTAAAGTCTGTTTCCGTAGTGCCAATAGGACAAGCACCCCCTGTAGGACTGTGGGATTCGGTAACTGTGGCTGGCTCGCGGCCTTGCAACTTTGGTTTTCATGGGTACCTTCTGATACCCATCCGGGTTCCAGTACTGTCAGCTGGTTCTCAGCAGTGTCTTTGGCACGGGTACTCCCTCCTGTCCAGCCAGGTTACAGCACGCCAGCTGTTTACGGGCAGTGTCAATGTCACTTTGCCTCCAATACGTTGTCCTGTCGTGTTGCGGTCGGGTTAGCCGACTCTATAGTGCCTGCAGTTTAGGTGCTTCCTATGTGGGCTGTGGGATATGGAACTAAAGTCTTTTTCCGTAGTGCCAATAGGACAAGCACCCCCTGTAGGACTGTGGGATTCGGTAACTGCGGCCGGCTCGCGGCCTTGCAACTTTGGTTTTCATGGGTACCTTCTGATACCCATCCGGATTCCAGTACCGTCAGCTGGTTCTCGGCAGTGCCTTTGGCCTAGGTGCCTCCATCTCGGTATCCAAGTTCCAGCAACGTCTGCTGGTCCTTGGAGGTGCTTTCTAGCACAGGTACCTCCTGCTTAGTAACCATGTCCCAGAACCGTCAGCTGGTCCTCGGTTGTGCCATTGGCTCTGTTCCTTTTGCTGCCCCTCCGGGGTTCCAGCACAGTCAGCTGGTCCTCGTTAGTTCCATTGCCTCTTGTACCTTCTGCTACCCATCCGGGTTCCAGTACCGTCAGCTGGTTCTCGGCAGTGCCTTTGGCCTAGGTGCCTCCATCTCGGTATCCAAGTTCCAGCAACGTCTGCTGGTCCTTGGAGGTGCTTTCTAGCACAGGTACCTCCTGCTTAGTAACCATGTCCCAGAACCGTCAGCTGGTCCTCGGTTGTGCCATTGGCTCTGTTCCTTCTGCTGCCCCTCCGGGTTCCAGCACAGTCAGCTGGTCCTCGTTAGTTCCATTGCCTCTTGTACCTTCTGCTACCCATCCGGGTTCCAGTACCGTCAGCTGGTTCTCGGCAGTGCCTTTGGCCATGGTGCCTCCATCTCGGTATCCGAGTTCCAGCAACGTCTGCTGGTCCTTGGTAGTGCTTTCTAGCACAGGTACCTCCTGCTTAGTAACCGTGTCCCAGTACCGTCAGCTGGTCCTCGGTTGCGCCATTGGCTCTTGTTCCTTCTAATACCATCCGGGTTCCATGAATGTCAGCTGGTTCTCGGCAGTTACTACGCCTTCTTGTACCTTCAGCTACATTTCCAAGTTGAAGATTTTTAAAATGTTTTTTGGTAATCACTCTGGATCTCCCTGACAACGACCCTGAAGACCACGCCGAAGAAGACCAAAAAGATTACTCAGAAGAAGATGACCAAGAGGACAAAGAACATGAAGACAACCAAGAGGATACAGAACAAGAGACAGAAGACCAAGAAGCAGAAGAACAAAAAGCAGAAGAACATTAAGCATGACACAAAAAAACAGAGCAAAAGATATGCTCTAAATTATAAGCAGAAGAAGACTAAGCAGTGTATGGGGGTGAGTCCGTTCCTCCTCGTGGTGCCCCTGGAAAATGACTGCTGCTGCAGGCCAAACTGAACGCGGACAAATACTGTTGTAAATCTTTTGTGACAGCAAGAACGGAAGGTGTAATCTTCAAAGTTTTAGAGATTATAACAAAATAGAAAAAAGGTTAACAACATAGTCAATTTCTTTGTAACTCCGAACGTCTTAAAAAAAAACATTATTCCTATTTCATTTGATTGGGCTAAACCTCTATGCCTTTAATGTCTCCTCCACCTCCCCCAATACATTCTACATTATTCTTAGTTGTTTTCCTTCATGTACAATTAACCTACAAGGAAAGAAAGGGTTTATTTTAATTCCGATATTTTTATCCCATTGACTTGCATTGGTTTCCGGTATCGGAATCGGCGATATCCGATACTTTTTGAGTATCGGTCCGATCCAATCCGATCCGATATTTTGCAATATCGGAAAGTATCGCTCAACACTACTGGTGACAGATTTATTTTTTGGTCACAAGCAATAATGTGACCCAGCTTACAAAGTTTGAAGGTCAATGCTGTCAGCAGGTTATACATGACCACTTCAATTCTCTTGTTCATGTTATGTTAATTATTAAATATTTCCCGAAATATGTATATATATATATATGTATGTATATGTATGTATATATGTATGCATATATGTATATGTATGTATATATGTATGTATATATACTGTATGTATGTATGTATGTATATATGTATGTATATGTATGTATATATGTATGTTTGTGTATATACAGCATGTATATATATGTATGTATGTATATATATATATATATATGTGTATGTATATATGTATGTGTATATGTATGTATGTATGTATGTGTATATGTATGTATATATGTATGTGTATATGTATGTATGTATATATATATATGTATATGTGTATATATGTGTGTATATACAGTATATGTGTATATATGCATGTTATACAATTTTTTTTGTAATATTTTGCTTCAAAATTTAAAAAAATACATACAGTACAGTAAAATTACTACTTTTAACCATGTAAAGTTACAGCATGTGCAAGCGTAATGTAAACCACCTATCTGGCCAGTTACCTAGTATGGTACATACTTAACAGAGGAGCTTCGTGTATCGAACATTACTTGCATTTGAAGTAGGATTGTCAGATTTATTAATGCAGTGAACAATTTATATTTCCAGCCATTAGTATTCATGCATTCAGTACATTGCACTTAGTTGAGTTATATACTCTTTAAAATAAGCTTCATGGTAGATGGTGTATATAGCCACAGTATCAATATTCTTGTGGCCAGATAACCTTCTCTCAATTTGAAATAAATTGTGCTTTTTAATTTTTTTGCTCACAGCAGTTAGGGTGGCATATTTATGTAGAAAGGCATGTTTTATTTTATGATAGTTCTTCCAACTTTACTATAAAATTGCATTATTTTTAATGGTTATTGCAGGCCATATAACAAGTCAATTGAGGTATAAAGTACATCAAGAATGATAGTAACACAAAAATTAAAATAAAATAATTTTTCAATTCTGGGACCATGGTACAGTGTACAAATGTTCAGCAGGAGCAGTAAACAGTTTTTTTAACTTCTTACATTTATGTCTTTTTAAGAACAATTAGCATACAAATAAACATGCAAGCAACCCACTAAAGTTATTAAGATATATGCAAAATAAGTATTGTTATACCCATAAATTAAAGAAAATAACACAGGAGATATATGAAAAAAATAAATATTTCATATACTTCAGTAACTTAAAAAATCCCTATGTGTTTAATTTTTTAATAGCGATATAATTTCAGACCAGATAAAAGTAAAAACTGTACGTATTTTGACCCTTTCTTGACTGAGCAATATTCGATTTTTGTGCTTTTATTTATTTTTCCCTTTCTCCCAGAAGCTATCATTTTTATATTTTCCATTAACATAGCTGTATTAAGGCTAGAGAGAGGTAATATGTTTGAATGGGATTTAATTCTATTAAAATTTTACAAAAATCCACATTTCACAAAATGAGGAATTTTTTGTAATTTGCTTCCGTGCGGTTTCAACAAAATGGCCATCATTTTCTTTACTATAAGGGGCAATCAAAATGCAAAATAAGGCAAAAAGATAAATAAATACTTGTATTCTCTTTATTGTTCACCACTCTGGACACTTCGTCTATCACCGACTGATCCTTATTGCAGCTACTGATCAGTGCTGCGAGAGTTATCAAAGAAGGAAAGGTATCCAGCAACAGATCAGTCGGTGAATAATTATTTAAAAACAAAAATTGTTACTGTATAACATGTTTAAAATTATTGCATAAAACCAATAGTTTAAAAAAAAAAGTCAAGTAACCCAGGAAACTCATGACTGGTTCTTAATCATAGTTCAGAGTGTCCCCATACTCAAAGTACCGTATATACTCGTGTATAAGCCGAGATTTTCAGCACCTTTTTTTGGTCTGAAAATGCCCACTCGGCTTATACACGAGTCAAAGGGCAGAAACCAGCGGGGGAGGGGATGCGGCGGCAGGAGCCGGTGGCTGGGACATCATACTCACCCTCCCCGTGCCATCGCTGAACGTCCCTGCAATCCTGCGTTCTCCCCGGCTTCCTGCAGCTCTCCAGCGCTGAGCGGTGACGTAATACCCGCTCATTAAGGTCATGTAATATGGACGCGACGCCACTCCCATGGGCGTGGCCTCCATATTCATGGCCTTAATGAGCGGTATTACCATAGGGTCGGCACCATAGAGTCGGCTAACCCGACCGCAGCAGGAGTGAGTACCCGTGCCAATTACACTTCCGAGCAACAACTGGCGGTGTTGGAGCCCATGGATGAGAGGAGAACAGAGTGGAGGCAGAGTGGAGGCAGCAGGACTTTTTGCCGTTCACACAGCAGGGGAACAGCTGACATTACTGAACCCCAGTAACACAGGAGCAAGTGTTGACTGTGCTAACAGCACTTCCGAGCAACAACTGGCGGTGTTGGAGCCCAGGGATGAGAGGAGAACAGAGTGGAGGCAGCAGGACTTTTTGCCGTTCACACAGCAGGGGAACAGCTGACATTACTGAACCCCAGTAACACAGGAGCAAGTGTTGATCGTGCTAACAGCACTTCCGAGCAACAACTGGCGGTGTTGGAGCCCAGGGATGAGAGGAGAACAGAGTGGAGGCAGCAGGACTTTTTGCCGTTCACACAGCAGGGAACAGCTGACATTACTGAACCCCAGTAACACAGGAGCAAGTGTTGACCGTGCTAACAGCACTTCCGAGCAACAACTGGCGGTGTTGGAGCCCAGGGATGAGAGGAGAACAGAGTGGAGGCAGCAGGACTTTTTGCCGTTCACACAGCAGGGGAACAGCTGACATTACTGAACCCCAGTAACACAAGAGCAAGTGTTGACTGTGCTAACAGCACTTCCGAGCAACAACTGGTGGTGTTGGAGCCCAGGGATGAGAGGAGAACAGGGTGGATGCAGCAGGACTTTTTGCCATTCACACAGCAGGGGAACAGCTGACATTACTGAACCCCAGTAACACAGGAGCAAGTGTTGACCGTGCTAACAGCACTTCCGAGCAACAACTGGCGTGTTGGAGCCCAGGGATGAGAGGAGAACAGAGTGGAGGCAGCAGGACTTTTTGCCGTTCACACAGCAGGGGAACAGCTGACATTACTGAACCCCAGTAACACAGGAGCAAGTGTTGACTGTGCTAACAGCACTTCCGAGCAACAACTGGCGGTGTTGGAGCCCAGGGATGAGAGGAGAACAGAGTGGAGGCAGAGTGGAGGCAGCAGGACTTTTTGCCGTTCAGACATCAGGGGAACAGCTGACATTACTGAACCCCAGTAACACAGGAGCAAGTGTTGACTGTGCTAACAGCACTTCCGAGCAACAACTGGCGGTGTTGGAGCCCAGGGATGAGAGGAGAACAGGGTGGAGGCAGCAGGACTTTTTGTCATTCACACAGCAGGGGAACAGCTGACATTACTGAACCCCAGTAACACAGGAGCAAGTGTTGACCGTGCTAACAGCACTTCCGAGCAACAATGGCAGTGTTGGAGTCCAGGGATGAGAGGAGAACAGGGTGGAGGCAGCAGGACTTTTTGCCATTCACACAGCAGGGGAACAGCTGACATTACTGAACCCCAATAACACAGGAGCAAGTGTTGACTGTGCTAACAGCACTTCCGAGAACAACTGGCGGTGTTGGAGCCCAGGGATGAGAGGAGAACAGGGTGGAGACAGCAGGACTTTTTGCCGTTCACACAGCAGGGGAACAGCTGACATTACTGAACCCCAGTAACACAGGAGCAAGTGTTGACCGTGCTAACAGCACTTCCGAGCAACAACTGGCGGTGTTGGAGCCCAGGGATGAGAGGAGAACAGAGTGGAGGCAGCAGGACTTTTTGCCGTTCACACAGCAGGGGAACAGCTGACATTACTGAACCCCAGTAACACAGGAGCAAGTGTTGACTGTGCTAACAGCACTTCCGAGCAACAACTGGCGGTGTTGGAGCCCAGGGATAAGAGGAGAACAGAGTGAGCAGAGTGGAGGCAGCAGGACTTTTTGCCGTTCAGACAGCAGGGGAACAGCTGACATTACTGAACCCCAGTAACACAGGAGCAAGTGTTGACTGTGCTAACAGCACTTCCGAGCAACAACTGGCGGTGTTGGAGCCCAGGGATGAGAGGAAACGGGGTGGAGGCAGCAGGACTTTTTGTCATTCACACAGAGGGGAACAGCTGACATTACTGAACCCCAGTAACACAGGAGCAGTGTTGACCGTGCTAACAGCACTTCGAGCAACAACTGGCAGTGTTGAGTCCAGGGATGAGAGGAGAACAGGGTGGAGCAGGACTTTTTGCCATTCACACAGCAGGGAAACAGCTGACATTACTGAACCCAGTAACACAGGAGCAAGTGTTGAACGTGCTAACAGCACTTCCGAGCAACAACTGGCGGTGTTTGAGCCCAGGGTCAAGGAGGATGTTTAAATACTAGATCAAGTATTTTCCTTGTTACGTGTCAATTAAAAATGTTTATACTCCAAACAAGAGAAATATAACCTTTAGTACCATAAGATGATGATTTTACTTTAAAAAATCAATATAAATTAAGAATTGACAAACATAAACGCATACATTAACATGTTGAAAAGCAATGCAAACCACAAAAAAAATTGGATAAGTAATCTGCTATACGGTTTTAAATAAAAGCATACAAGTACATATCAGAATCCATTAATGATGGATAAGTAACTATGTACACCATTTTTATTGTATAGACAATGAATGTCTGACTTCAAAACATAATCAGCATTACAAGTTATCTGTGACATTCATAAAAATTTACAGAATTTGCAGAATAATATCACTAAACAGTTTATAAAATATATAAAAATTTCCATCATGTAATACTGATAATATGTGCCAATCATTTATATTAACAAACATAACCTTTAAAAAGTGCATAGTGCATAGTGAAAATAGCTATTTATGCCTGACTGTGGACTTGCAAGCATGACAACGGATAGATAAGGTATATATAGATGAGACTGCATAGCCACAGATGGTGAATGGCGATTTAATACTGTACCTCAATAAAGTGTGCGTCACTACTACATCCTTTTTTTTATATAGCTTTATAAACAGGGTACGTGCATGTATGCTTGCGCCTTTGTTTGGACGCACAGACTGGCTTCCTGCTGTGACGCGTTGAGTATTGGAGCGTCTGTGCGTCTTATGATGCAGACTAACATTCACGTTGCGCATCGTTCATCATCGCAAGCGTACCGACAACACAAAGGCATTGTCATGACTGCTTTACTCAGTAAACATGCACCTATGATGAAACATACACGCATGTGCCCTATTACATAAGAAGCTACAAGAAAAACGCGTGTGAGGTGTGACACAGCTGTTTTGTTAAGGTACAGTATTATATTGACATTGTACAGGTGTCGCTATTCAGTCTGATAACTAGATATCATTCACCTTTTCTATCAGTTGTCATTGTTTCAGCACCACTTGCAGGTATATATTTTGCTATTTTGACTATGCACTATTGACTTTAACAAGGTAATGCATGATTTTTGTTACCGATTATCATGTTTACATGATGGACATTTATGATATGGGCTGTTAACTTTCTAATTAAATATGTATTTTTTAAAATGACACAAATATAAGTAATGTTGAAGAGGACTATTCCTACATGCATTGTTTGCACAATATTACAGGTGTACATCACGTCCCTTAATCAACATTGGATTATTATATTTACTTGTATGCTTTTATTTAAAAGCCAAGAACACTGAAATCTAACCTTCGCACTGCAGCTGTTGTCAAAGTTCAACCCACATTATGCACTTCCAACATTGCAGCATTTGAGTCATGATGTGAGTTGGATTTGTCTAAGCTATGGAGTGACAAGGTTGACCATCAGTATCCTATAGCATAAGAAGGCTTTTGTGTTAGCATTTGTGTTCGACATGTGCATATCTGCAATAATATGTCACAATTATTTTGTTACAGATTTGTGACAAAGACTAATCATTTTATGGTTTTGAAGCTGACGTTTCACTTGTTTACAGCTTAGAAATCAGGGTGTAGCCTCATATTTATGTGTAGCACTAGCCACTTTGACATGTCATGTTTTTTTCACCATGTGTAGGTAGATAGCAGTAATTTTTTCCGGACACACAGCTGGGGAACAGCAGGCGTTACTGAACCCCACAAACACATCAGCGATTGTTTTCATCTGTGTATCCAACACTTCTGAGCAGCAACTGGCGGTGTTGAAGCCCAGGGTCAAGGAGGGTTTTGAAATAAAATATTGAGTTATTGCCTTGTTACGTGGCCATTGCAAATGTATGTACTTCAAACAAGAATAAATGAAGTTTTACTAGGACAATAAAATGATGAATTTCAAT
Source organism: Oophaga sylvatica (assembly GCA_033576555.1). NCBI lineage: Eukaryota > Metazoa > Chordata > Amphibia > Anura > Dendrobatidae > Oophaga > Oophaga sylvatica. The sequence continues at coordinate 167,620,138 of JARQOD010000007.1, read as the reverse complement.
TCCAAGAATAAAAATAAACACCCTGCAAATATAAACGCATATAAGCACATGGCAACAAGAAATGGAACAACACACCACCCTAAAATTAGTTTACAAAATATAGTGTTGTAAATTTAAGAATAAAAGTCCATTTTTGTATTTAGGAATAATGCGTAAGGAACGCTATGTTAAACCATAACATAGTGAAGACAATGGATTTTGTAATAGTCACTCATCATCATCATTGCAATTTATATGTGACAGTCACACACATTTCAATTATTTAAGTTAATAAAATTGTTACTTTGGACAGCATGTATGACATGTCCAGCATGGACTCATCAATGTGATGATGACGCAATAATGTACGATAAAAAATAACCATTTAAAAAAACATTATGCATTGTCACAATTTAAGTGTGTTCCTGCAAGTGTAGGTGAAACAAAGGCTACGGATAGCAAAGGTATATTCTATGTCTGTATCAGACAGTGGACAGCCTCTGATGGGTAATGGCAATGTTATACTGTACGTCAATAAAGTCTGCGGCTGCAATCATGCATTTTTTGCTTGTACAGTGTTGAAGAGGGTAAAAGCATGTCTGGTTGCGCAAGGCTTTATTCGTCAACACTACCTTCCTACTGTCACGTGTAGGGTAGGGTAGTGTGTGTCTATTATATGACTCTCTATAAAATGTGACCTTATGCAGCGTTATTCTGCCCTAGGGACGCCAAAAATATGACAGCAGTAATCATTTACTGTATAATACTCCACCTATGAGCAACAAAAAAAGAACGTTCCCTCTTTAACAATCTACAAGACAAACAAGCATGATGGTTGACGCTGCCTTTATTGAGGTACAGTATTAGATCGACATTGTCCATGAGTAACTATGCACTGTGATACCTATATACCATTATTAATTTATATCTGTTGTGGTTGTTTCACCAGCACTTGCAGGTATAAATACCTATTGTCAGTATGCATGATGCATTTTCTAGATGTAATAATTTATTATTGCACATTATTACCAGGTTTAGATGCTGGCCATTTCATATATGGTGTGTGAAGTTACAGTTGGCATCAGTCTGTGTATTTTATTATGTCTGTCATAAATATAACTCGTGAGGATGATGATGATGATGTTTATGATTTGTACATCCATTGACTGCATTATCTTACAGGTACAGATAAAGTTCCTTAAAAATCATTAATTGATAAGTATGAAATGTACTTTTATGCATTAATTTCAACAAGTGAACACTATGTTTTCGTTTTTGTTACCATTTATAATAGACATGTGCAGATATGCGCTGTGATGACAAATTATTATTTGTCCATATTTCTTATAAAAATTTATCATTCTAGGCCTGGAAAACTTCAAAGTTTCCTGTTTTAAGCATAACAATCAGGGTGACGGCTCTTCCCTATTTGGAGCATGTTCGACATGGGTTTTTCTGTGCATGTGTAGGGAACAGGAGACTTCTTGCCGGACACACAGCAGGGGAACAGCTGGCGTTACTGAACCCCAGTAACACTATAGCTTGTGTATTGGTCTGTGGACACGACACTTCTGAGCAGCAACTGGCAGTGTTGTAGCCCAGGGAGTAGAGTTCAGGTGGTAGAAAACTGAACATAACAGGAGACATGGATAACGTTGCCTAATAGAAAATGAACTCGGCACTCAACTTTAGTATAGTGAGAATAAAGATTTTTATTCACAGTAGTAACACGAAACGTTTTGGTCCTATATCATGGACCTTCATCAGTCACAGATACTACTGGGAAGGGGGTTGATCCACATAGGGAAGAAAGAAAGGGCTGGATATAGCCTGTATTGGTGGGGTGAGATGAGGAAGAGGACAATGCCTCTATTGCACTAGTAACCTGTTGTGAAGGAGTCCGGCAGTGAGGATAGGTCTCTGCATTGGACGCGGTGGACACCGCGTCCAATGCAGAGACCTATCCTCACTGCCGGACTCCTTCACAACAGGTTACTAGTGCAATAGAGGCATTGTCCTCTTCCTCATCTCACCCCACCAATACAGGCTATATCCAGCCCTTTCTTTCTTCCCTATGTGGATCAACCCCCTTCCCAGTAGTATCTGTGACTGATGAAGGTCCATGATATAGGACCGAAACGTTTCGTGTTACTACTGTGAATAAAAATCTTTATTCTCACTATACTAAAGTTGAGTGCCGAGTTCATTTTCTATTAGATACGGTGTGGGAACCTACTCTGGCACCTTCTTGGTTGTGCACACGGTTATTTTTTCATATGGATAACGTTGCCAACCAGTTATTTAATCGGAAACCGGACAGGCAAATTCAGGCGAGATCCATGCCTTGTTCATTTTCAGAAAAGTAAGCCGGTCTACATTATCGGAGGATAGTCACATGCTACGGTCTGTTAGTACACCACCTGCAGCACTAAAGACGCGCTCCGATAATACACTGGCAGCAGGGCAAGTCAGCACCTCCAATGCATACTGGCTAAGCTCTGGCCATGTATCCAGCTTAGATACCCAAAACTTGAATGGGGAAGAGCCATCTGGGAGTACACTGAGAGGGAAAGACATGTAATCTGTCACCATCTTACGGAAACGTTGCCTCCTGCTGACTGGAGCCGTCTCGGATGTTGTAGACATTTGTGGCGCTGCCACAAAACTTCGCCACATTTGGAACATACTGGTCTTGCCCTCTGCAGAGGCGCTGCTTCTGCTCCCTCTTGTTGCAGAGCTGTCTCCACTGCCTCGATGCACAGAGCTGCTTTGTAAAGCAGTAGCAGCAGCAGTGCTCTCGGCTGGAATGGAGAACATTATGGATTGCACCAGTGTGTCTTGGTACTCCCGCATTTTACGCTCCCGGTTCAACGGTGTGATGAGGCTTTGTAAGTTGTCCCGGTAGCGAGGGTCTAGGAGGGTGTACACCCAATAATCAGACGTGGTGAGAATGTGGGCGATGCGGCGGTCGTTTCTCAGGCACTGCAGCATGAAATCAACCATGTGCTGCAGACTCCCAACTGGCCAAGAAACGCTGTCCTCTGCAAGAGGCGTCATCTCTGCCTGCTCTGCATCACCCCACCCTCGCTCTACATACTGACTAGAGCGTTGTGTACCTCCCTCTGGAGCGATGTCTTCCTCCTCCATTGACTCCTCCTCATCCTCCTCACAAAGTGAGCCCTGCCCAGCCCTTTGTGAGTAACCACGTTGCGCTGACTGTCCAGAAGGTGATGGAATTTGTGACTCCTCATCCTCCACCTCTTCCAAAACCTCATCCCTTAGTGCTTTCAGTGTTTTTTGAAGCAGGCAGATAAGGGGACAGTCAGGCTGACTAGTGCATCATCTGCACTCGCCATCCGCGTTGACTCATCAAACGCACGCAAAACGTGGCAGATATCCTTCATAGAGGCCCACTCAGTAGTGGTGAAGTGTGAACGGCGCAAATTGCGAGTTGATTGCGCCTGATGCAGCTGATACTCCTTTACTGCTGGCTGCTGCTCACACAACCGCTCCAACATATGTAATGTGGAATTCCACCTGGTGGGTACGTCACATATGATGCGATGTTCAGGAAGGCGAAATCTGCGTTGCAGAGCTGCAATGCGCGATCTGGCCATGCTGGAATGTCGCAAGTGAGCGCACTCTACGCGGACCTTGTGCAGCAGTGCATCAAGATCCGGATAGTCCTTCAAAAAACTCTGCACGACCAAGTTGAGCACATGTGCCAGACATGGTATGTGAGTGAGGTTGCCAAGGCCCAGAGCTGCCACCAGATTTTGGCCATTGTCACACACTACCAAGCCTGGCTGGAGATTCGCTGGCAAAAACCACACGTCGCTCTCCTGCTTGATGGCATTCCAGAGCTCCTGCGCTGTGTGGCTTCGATTCCCCATGGAAATTAATTTCAGGACGGCCTGTTGACGTTTGGCCACGGCTGTGCTCATATCGGTCGCAACAGGTAAGCGTTCACGGGTCCATGTGGAGGTAGACCGTGACGGCTCCTGCAGCGATGATTCTGAGGAACTGGAGTAGGAGGAGGAGTCAATGTGTACAGACTGGATTCCTGCAATCCTTGGAGTTGGCAGAACACGTACAGCCCCACTCGCAAGATCTGTACCCGGCTCCACAAAATTGACCCAATGGGCAGTGAGGGAAAGGTATCATCCCCGGCCATGGGTACTGGTCCACGCATCGGTGGTCAGGTGCGTTTAGTAGCGCATGTTTAATTTTTCCCTCAACATGCTTTTGCAGACCAGGGACGGCTTGCCTACTGAAATAAAATCGGCTGGGCACATTGTATTGTGGGACTGCCAATGCCATTAAGTTACGGAAACTGTCAGTCTCCACCAGCCTGAATGACAGCATTTCAAGGGACACACGTTTTGCAATGCCAGCATTCAGAGCCTGTGCTCGTGGATGGTTTGCCGAGTATGGCCGTCTTGCCATACCCATGCCTGTGCTACCGATGGCTGTTTTGTGGCCTGGGAGTGTGAGGATGACAGGGAACTTGCAGCTGTGGGTGGAACAACACTGGGTCTCTGGACAACAGTGACAGAGGTTCTTCCATGGCGATCCTGTGAGGAAGCCGAACTAGCTGTGTGTGAGCTGGAGGAAGAGGCTCCAACACGAGCTGAAGATGTAGGTGCTGCTGTAGGTTGGCCTACATCTCCAGTGTGTCTTTGTAACTCAACCACGTGCTTTGTCCGCACATGTTTCCACATATTTGTGGTATTGTCACGCTGTCTAATGATATGAATACAATGTCAGTAAACTATTTATACAGGAACCACACTCTATTCAACATATAGTTTAGCAACATCAGAATGTAAGTATAAAATAGATTTACCTGACACAATCTCTGCAGAACTTAGGGTTAATCTTGAGGACTAGATGTGCAGAAACGATATAGTTGAACTCAGGGTTAATCTTGAGGACTTGATGAGCTGTAACAGGAAAGAGGAGGACGGGGTCTAACCTGACCCTGCACTGGGGTCCTAACTAATCCCTTACCTTGGAGGTACTGATAATGGTTCAGAGGTCCAAGTCTCCAGCCTAACCCTGTCTCCTGTCAGACCCTGAACCCTGTAATCAGTCCTAAGAAGGATCCTGATTACCACCAAAGGGATATGGGCTGATCTCAGCTAAATACACAGATTAGACATATAAGACAGACAGGATAGCACTCACTTGCATACACACTCAAACACCGAAGGAACATAAATGGTCTGGGGAATAAACTCTAAGCAAGTTGAGCTTAAAACAGCTAAGGAGCTCTCAACTTAAGTCTATACAGATTCATTCCTATCTGGGGTCTGCATGAAGGATTTCACTGGCAACTCCCAAAGCAGACAACCAGGAATTTAAAGGAAACCAATCAACAAATAATCAATTGCAGCCGGGAGAAACTGCACCCAGTCCCAGCACCGAGCACAGACAGAATTAACTCCCTAGCTGCCAAACACAAAGAAACAGCAACTCAGCTGTGAGAAGTCAAAATGTGCAACCGCGACGATCTTCGTGGTAATGCACACATGACAGTACCCCCCTTCTACGAGGGGCCTCCGGACCCTCAGGGCCAGGCCTGCCCGGGTGAGTTCTGTGGAAGGTCCGAACCAAACGATCTGCGTTAACATCAGACGCAGGGACCCACGTCCTCTCCTCCGGACCATACCCCTTCCAATGCACCAAGTACTGAAGGGACTGGCGATTCAGACGAGAGTCAATGATTTTTGATACTTGAAATTCCAAATTACCATTGACCAACACTGGAGGAGGAGGTAGAGGTGACGGTATGACTGGTGCCACATACCTTTTAAGTAATGACTTGTGGAACACATTATGAATTTTAAACGTAGAAGGGAGTTCCAGACGAAATGCCACAGGATTAATTATGGAACTGATCCTGTACGGCCCGATGAATCTGGGACCCAGTTTCCAGGAGGGCACTTTAAGTTTTATATTCCTGGTAGACAACCATACCAGATCGTTCACATTCAGATCTGGACCAGAAACTCTCCTCCTATCAGCCATACGTTTGTAACGGTTCCCCATCGTACTCAAATTATTCAATACACCTCGCCACACAGAAGCAAGTGACGACGAGAAAAGCTCCTCCTCAGGAACCCCAGAAGGACCCCCCCCATTGAAAGTACAAAACTGGGGATGAAAACCATATGCCCCAAAAAACGGGGACTTACCAGTGGACTCGCTCCGCCTGTTGTTAAGAGCGAACTCTGCCAGAGGCAAGAAAGAAGACCAGTCCTCCTGGTTCTCCGATACAAAACACCGGAGATATGTCTCTAAACTCTGATTCAGACGCTCTGTCTGACCATTGGTCTGTGGATGAAAAGCTGAGGAAAACGACAATTGCATCCCCCGACGTAAACAAAATGCCCTCCAAAATTTGGACACAAACTGAGACCCCCTATCTGACACCACATCAGAAGGCAACCCATGAAGTCTCACGATCTCCCTAATGAACACCTGCGCCAGAGTTTTAGCATTAGGGAGTGCAGGAAGAGCAACGAAATGTGCCATCTTACTGAACCTGTCAACAACCACCAGTATGACAGTATTCCCAGACGACGGAGGAAGGTCCGTAATGAAGTCCATAGATAAATGAGTCCATGGACGCTCCGGAAGTTTCAAGCGTAAAAGGGTCCCAGACGGACGGGTATGAGGAGTTTTAGAGCGAGCACAAACCCCACAGGACGCGACAAAAGTTATAACATCTTTATTAGCGTTAGGCCACCAAAATCGGCGGGAAAGGAGATCTAAAGTAGCCTTACTCCCTGGATGTCCTGCTAAAGCAGAATTATGATGTGCCTCAATAACCTTTTGTCTCAACTGATTCGGGACAAACAGTCTCCCTGGAGGTCCTGCAGGGGTGTCCCCCTGAGCCTCTAACACCTCCTCCTCAAGCTCAGAACATACAGCCGACACTACCACCCCCTCCTGAAGGATAGGAATCGGGTCGTCCGTTTTTCCGGCCCCTGGGAAACTGCGAGACAAGGCATCAGCCTTTACATTCTTAGACCCCGGACGATAAGTGACGACAAAATTAAACCTGGTAAAAAACAACGACCATCGAGCTTGTCTGGAATTCAGATGCTTAGCGGATTCTAAATACAGCAGGTTCTTGTGATCAGTATTAACGGTGACCGGGTGGACTGCCCCCTCCAAAAAGTGACGCCATTCTTCAAAAGCCAATTTAATGGCCAAAAGTTCCCTATTGCCGATATCATAATTCCTTTCGGCGGACGACAATTTCTTAGAAAAGAAAGCGCACGGATGCCATTTACCAGGGGACGGACCCTGGGACAATATAGCACCCACTCCTACGTCAGACGCGTCTACCTCCACAATGAACGGCTGAGATACATCTGGTTGGATGAGAACGGGTGCCGAAGCAAAACATCCCTTCAAAGAGGAAAAGGCTTGGCAAGCTTTGTCCGACCACTTAGAAAAATCCGTCCCTTTTCTCGTCATGTCAGTGAGAGGTTTGACGACAGACGAGAAATTACAAATAAATTTCCGGTAGTAATTAGCAAACCCCAAAAAACGCTGCAGAGCCTTAAGATCCCCTGGCTGATCCCATTCAAGCACTGCTCTCACCTTTTCAGGGTCCATCCGGAAACCGGAGGCTGACACCAAAAAACCCAAAAACTGAAGTTCCTGTACGGCAAAAACACACTTCTCCAGTTTGGCGTATAGTTTATTGTCTCGCAGGATCTGCAACACCTGTCTCACATGCTCCTGGTGAGACACAAGATCTGGCGAGTAAATTAAAATGTCATCCAAATATACGACCACAAACACCCCCACAAGGTGACGAAAAATGTCATTAACAAAATGTTGGAATACTGCTGGTGCAGTAGTCAGACCAAAAGGCATGACCAGGTTTTCATAATGTCCCTCCGGCGTGTTAAACGCCGTTTTCCACTCATCCCCCTCTTTTATCCTAATCAGATATAACGCCCCCCTGAGATCCAATTTAGAGAACCATTTGGCGCCAACAATTTGATTGAAGAGATCAGGAATAAGAGGAAGTGGATACGGATCTCGAACAGTAATCCGATTAAGTTCGCGGAAATCCAAGCAAGGGCGTAGGCCTCCATTTTTTTCTTCACAAAGAAGAACCCCGCGGCCACAGGGGAAGATGAAGGTCTAATATGCCTTTGGCCAGACTTTCAGAAATATAATCTTTCATAGCCTGTCTTTCAGGACCAGAAAGATTATACAACCTAGCTTTAGGCAACTTAGCATCAGGAAGTAGATTAATAGAGCAGTCATACACGCGATGAGGAGGCAACTCCCGACACCCCTCATCAGAGAAAACATCCCCAAAATCCTCCAAAAAAGGAGGCAATGTACTAGGCACGACCGCACTGATGACTGTGTTCATGCAGTTGCTTTTGCAAAACTCACCCCATTGGCTTATCTCTCTGGACTGCCAATTAATCACAGGGTTATGTTTAACCAGCCAAGGAAGTCCCAACACAATGGGAGTAGGTAGACCCTCCAACACATAACAAGATAATTGTTCCCTATGTATTGCCCCTACCCGAAGGTCAATGTTATGAACCTCATGAACAAAGCTACCTTGGCCGAGAGGCCTGGCGTCAATGGAGAAAATAGGGATCGGTTTGACCAATACACTCAGATGCATGCCTTGAGCCTGAGCAAACTGAGCATCAACCAGATTAGCCCCAGAACCACTATCCAGAAGAACAGACAATCTCTTCACTCTAGTACCAACCACCACCTCCACTGGTACAAGGAACTGAGAAGAACCGGCGGATGAAATACATACTCCCAGGTTGTCGTCCACCACACAACCTGGGATTAGCAGTTTTCCGGCGACTTTTTACTTAACAAGACACGGGATGGACATTCTCCAACAAAATGTCCCTCTTTCCCGCAAAAAAAACACCTTCTAGTCCTGCGGCGTGCCGCCAATCCCCTACTACGAAAAGATGTCCCTCCCAACTGCATAGGCTCATCCGAACCGACAAGGGGAACCTCAACATAAGGGACTTTAGTAGTAGGTGGAGAAACAACAGGGAGTGGAGTTACCTCACCCCTCTCCCGAAGCCGTCTATCAGTACGGATAGCTAGGGCCATAGCAGCCTCCAGAGAAGGAGGAGACTCATACTGAGCCAAAACGTCTTTTAATTTGTCAGAAAGCCCATGACAAAACTGGCTCCTAAGAGCTGGGTCATTCCACTGAGTATCCGTGGCCCATCTACGAAACTCAGAAGCAAATTCCTCCGCCGGACGATCTCCCTGCTGTAACTTACGTAATTTGGTCTCAGCAAGAGAGACCCGATCTGGGTCATCATATACCAATCCCAGAGCAGTAAAAAATTGATCTACAGACTGTAGAGCCAGGGATCCCGGAGGAAGGGAAAATGCCCAGGATTGAGGGTCCCCTTGAAGAAGTGAGATAACAATTCCCACTCTCTGCTCATCACTCCCTGATGATCGCGGCCGAAGCCGAAAATACAATTTACATGCCTCCCGGAAGGTAAAAAATTTGTCTCGCCCACCAGTGAACCTATCTGGAAGAGCTACTTTAGGTTCAACTCTGGTTTGCTCCAGGGGAGACAAAACTTTGGACTTAATGTCCGTCAGCTCCATGGATAATCCCTGCAACTGCAGAGCCAGCTGGGCTACTGGATCCATGGTAACTAGAGATAATTTTTTATGGCCAGTGAAAATGTCACGCTGTCTAATGATATGAATACAATGTCAGTAAACTATTTATACAGGAACCACACTCTATTCAACATATAGTTTAGCAACATCAGAATGTAAGTATAAAATAGATTTACCTGACACAATCTCTGCAGAACTTAGGGTTAATCTTGAGGACTAGATGTGCAGAAACGATATAGTTGAACTCAGGGTTAATCTTGAGGACTTGATGAGCTGTAACAGGAAAGAGGAGGACCGGGGTCTAACCTGACCCTGCACTGGGGTCCTAACTAATCCCTTACCTTGGAGGTACTGATAATGGTTCAGAGGTCCAAGTCTCCAGCCTAACCCTGTCTCCTGTCAGACCCTGAACCCTGTAATCAGTCCTAAGAAGGATCCTGATTACCACCAAAGGGATATGGGCTGATCTCAGCTAAATACACAGATTAGACATATAAGACAGACAGGATAGCACTCACTTGCATACACACTCAAACACCGAAGGAACATAAATGGTCTGGGGAATAAACTCTAAGCAAGTTGAGCTTAAAACAGCTAAGGAGCTCTCAACTTAAGTCTATACAGATTCATTCCTATCTGTGGTCTGCATGAAGGATTTCACTGGCAACTCCCAAAGCAGACAACCAGGAATTTAAAGGAAATCAATCAACAAATAATCAATTGCAGCCGGGAGAAACTGCACCCAGTCCCAGCACCGAGCACAGACAGAATTAACTCCCTAGCTGCCAAACACAAAGAAACAGCAACTCAGCTGTGAGAAGTCAAAATGTGCAACCGCGACGATCTTCGTGGTAATGCACACATGACAGGTATTGAGGTTACTGACACTTTTACCTCTTTTTACTTTTTGATTACACAGCTTGCATTTGACATAGCAAATATCATCTGCAATTGTGTCAAAAAAGGACCACGCAGTGCAAGTCCTGGGAGCGCCCGTTTTGGCTTTTGGAAGAGAACTGCTCCGAATGGGTGCCAAACTGGAGGCTACAGGCAACCGAGTCTGCAGCCTACCTCTCCCTCCTGTTTGGTCCATTGGGGCAATCTCTTCCTCAGAGCTGCTCCCACCACCTTCCTGTTCCTCACGCCATGTTGGGTCTTGGACCTCATCATCCCCACTACCCTGTTCCAACACCTGCTGCTGTTGGGTGGTCTGGCCAGCACCATGCTCAACAGAAACTGGAACCTGAGTCTCATCATCATCAGATGCGTTCTGCGGTGTGCTGACCATCGGCACTGGCTCACCCGCCTCTTCAGATTCAGAGAGACACAGCTGTTGCGCATCACTGCATACTCCTCTTCTTCACATTCCAGAATGCTGCTTGGCAGGGCCCCTGTTTGCAAGCCAACAGATTCTGAGAACAGAAGCAGAGACTCAGCTGGCTCCTGTACAGAGCTCTCTGACTGCCTGGGCAATTTGGCAGGCGGTGAAGAGACAGATGGTTGTTCAACAGTGCTGTGGTCCTGAGAGGAGGTGGAAGCAATTGAAGTCGATGCATTGGCTGCCATCCAACCAACAACGGCTTCAATTTGTTCTTCCCGCAGCAGGGGGGTACGCCGACCTCCTACAAAAGTGCGCATAAAGGAACGCTCACGGGGAAAACTGGTGGATGCTGTGTCACTGGGAGCGGCAGCAGCCACAGAATCCCCACGTCCTCTCCCTGCTGAAACTCCACGGCCACGAACACGTGCCTTACTCCCTGTGTAAGGTTCTTTGTACATGTTTCTTGAAACTCAGTTTTCCGTCAGCCATTTTGCTTTCTGTCTTGCTGCAGCTATCTTACCCTCAGTCAATATGGAGTTTCCAGCTTTCATGTTCCCGCCCTGATTCTCTCTCTCTTGCTTCTTAAGCAGCCTCAGCTGAGCAATCAGTGCTTCAGAATCAAGCCTGCAGTGAGCCTGTGACCTGACTCCTGGAAAACCTTGGACTTTGTACTCCAGCTATTTCCTACTGAGGAACTTTGGAACACTTGTGGACTCTGGAAACCTGCTATTTGATAAATCCACGTTTGCATGGAATTACGGTAACAGAGAAGAGATCCTGAACCTGTTGTGGAGAGTTATTGCTGAGCTTAAGTTACTCTGGCCTGCTGTGTCTCCTGCTTCTGTACCTGCAAACTGTGTGACCATTTTTGCCACTTGTATGAAGTAATACAAGTCCTTCTATATCAAACCTGTGTCTCATGTGTTTTCCTCGCACCCAAGCACAAGACGCTATATGAACTGTACACCATACAGTACAAGATTCTGAAGCCAAACGTTAGTGTCTGCTGGGTCTGGGAAGGCTGTGTCTGCTGTGACTGTGGATATCAGATGTCCGGTTATACTTTCTGTGATGACAGTGGTTGTGACTTCTCACAACCATTCCAGGTGAGCAATTCCCTTAATTTTACTCTGCAGTGTTACCACAGGTAAACACTATTGTTTTTTTTTTTTTTTTCTCTTCTCCTTCCAGTACTCCTGTCTTAAAAGATCTGGAAGATGGAGGCTCGCATAAAGGAGCTTTGCGGAGTGACTGATACAATCCTTGCAGATATACAGACTATAAAGACCCGTTTTGCAAACCTACAGGACCTCACTAATCACAATTTGCAAGTGTTTGGACAAACTACCCAGGATTTACGAGCCAGGATTGAGGTTCTAGAGGAACGAGTCCAGGCTCCTGCCATAACCCCGAGTTCTGGGATTCCCAAGTTACCCCCTTTTCATTTTGGCTGTGAACGTGAGAAATTCAGGGGATTTATTAACTAATGCAATCTTTTTTTTTCTGCACATGCTTCACAATTTCCCACTGAACGATCTAAAGTGCTTACTATAATCATGTTGCTTACCAACAAGGCTTTGATGTGGGCAAACCCTCTGATTGAGACTGAGGATGAATGTTTGGATCATCTTGATGCTTTCATTTCAGCCATGGGGCAGGTGTTTGATGACCCCAATCGAGGTGCAACAGCTGAAGCAGCCATGTTAACTTTGCGCCAAGGTAAGCGCTCAGTAGCCGAATATGCCTTGGATTTCAGGAGATGGGCCCTCGATACCACTTGGGACAGTTCCGCCAAAAAATCTATTTTTCGAAAAGGGTTGTCTCCACTGATTAAGGATGAACTTGCTCGTGCCGACCCTCCCACTGCGTTAGGTGACTTTATTAACTACTGCATCCGTATTGATGCTCGTCTGACTGAACGCAGGCAAGAGAGATGGTTCGAAAGTAATCGCACTAACCTTTTCCTACCTTCCTCCCCAGCTAAGGAACCTTTGAGTAGGATCACACGGGAACCTGAACCTGAACCCATGCAGGTGGACTCTTTACAAAGACGGGTTAGTGATGCACGCAAAGAACATCGTTTAAAGGAAAATCTATGTTTCTACTGTGGTAAGTCAGGGCACTTCATTATAAACTGCCCCAGCCATTCTCGTAAGACTACTGCAGCAGTCATTCACTGTGAGTGTTGTGAGAGGAGATCTGTCAGGTCCGAGCCTCAGGCTCCAGAGAGATCTGCAGCAACAGATATTGATTTCTCGGACTTAAACTCCGTCACTTCTGAGGACGATGACTGTGTAAACGCTGCAATTTTTCAAGTTTCCTCAGCGGTGTCCCAGCTGAGTTGTAAGAAAAACAATTCTCATTGCTTCCTTTCCATCAAACTCTGGGTTGACTCAGTCTGGGTGTCTAGCTCTGCTATGATCGACTCAGGGGCAAATGGAAATTTTATGGATATCTCCTTTGCTCTGAAACAGGGGATACGTTCAGTGAAGAAGGCTACTCCAGTACAGATGGAGACTGTGGATGGCTCCCTGCTGACCTCTGGACCAGTGGATCAGGAAACGGAGCCTTTGAGGGTCATTATGGGTAAAGATCATCAAGAGAAACTGTCCTTTATGCTTATCTCTTCTCCCCACTTTCCCATTATTCTAGGGCTACCATGGCTGCAGGCTCAGAACCCTACCATTAACTGGGAGACCAAGGAATTACACTTTCCAGAGAAACAGATGAGTCCAGAAGTTTCAGCTTGCTCTGTTCCTAAAGGAACCATGTCAGTCCCTGAACTACCAGCTGTATACCAGGACTATGTGGATTTATGTGACAAGAAGAACGCTGACCAGCTTCCCCTCACCGTCCATATGATTGTCCAATTGAATTATTGCCTGCAGCAGAGATACCTTTTGGTAAGATCTACCCCTGGCGGGGCCCGAGCTAAAGGCTTTAAAGGATTACATAGACGAAAATCTAGCCAAGGGCTTCATACGCCCCTCTTCATCTCCTGCAGGTGCACCCATCTTCTTTGTGAAGAAGAAAGATGGATCTCTGAGACCCTGCGTAGACTATAGGGAACTCAATAAGGTTACTATTAGAAACCGTTATCCATTGCCTTTAATCCCTGAGTTAATGGAGAGAGTGCGGCATGCCAAAATTTTCTCTAAACTGGATCTCCGTGGGGCCTATAATTTGGTCCGTATTAGACCTGGGGATGAATGGAAGACTGCATTCAGGTCACGCTATGGACACTTTGAATATCTAGTTATGCCTTTTGGTCTGAGTACCGCCCCAGCCACTTTCCAACACTTCGTGAATGACATCTTCAGGGATCTCCTAGATACATTCGTGGTGATTTATTTGGATGATATTCTAATTTTTTCTAACTCCACAGAGGAACATCATGGACATGTGAGAATGGTCTTAGAACGTCTAAGACAAAACCATCTTTACATCAAACTTGAAAAGTGTGAATTTCATAGGACCGAAATTCAATTTCTGGGGTATGTACTGTCTACACAAGGAATTAGTATGGATGGAAGCAAGACCCAAGCCATCAAGGATTGGCCAATTCCTAGAAATGTGAAGGAGGTGCAGCGCTTCATCGGGTTTGCCAACTTCTATAGACGTTTCATTAGGAATTTCTCTGAGGTAGTGTCACCTATCACCCAACTTACCCGGAAAGAGTCTAGGTTCTCCTGGACCCCCCAAGCCCAGGAAGCATTTTCCCGTCTAAAGGATAAATTTACCACCGCACCTATCTTAGTACATCCCAACCCCGAACTTGCCTTCATAATAGAGGTGGATGCTTCAGACTGTGCCGTTGGAGCTATACTCTCTCAGAGAACAGGTGAGAAGAATGTCTTGCATCCCTGTGCCTTCTTTTCCCAACAGTTGTCTTCGGCTGAGAGGAACTACGATGTGGGCAATAGAGAGTTGTTGGCCATTATTGCCGCCTTCAAAGAATGGAGACACCTTCTTCAGGGAGCTGCACAGCAAATAGTCGTCCTGACAGACCATCGTAACCTTGAATTTATCAGGTCGGCTAAGTGCCTGACTCCTCGCCAGGCTCGCTGGAATCTTTTCTTAAACCAATTTAATTTTGTCATTTCTTATAGACCAGGATCGCGCAATGGAAAGGCTGATGCACTCTCTAGGATTCATTCAGCAGAGACCCGTCCATTTACTCCTCCTAAGACTATTCTTCCTGACTCTAGATTCCTGGGAGTGATTCATAATCAAGACCTACTTAAGGACATCAAGGAAGCATACCATGCGGATTCCTTGTTGGCACAACCCCAAGGGACGTAAGTCTTGTCTTTAAGAATGGTGTGTGGATTCAGGGACAACGTCTGTATATACCTGAAACAGTCAGATTGAGAGTATTGCAACTCATCCACGATTCCAAGATAGCTGGGCATAGAGGAATTCTAAAGACACAGGAATTTCTTTCTCGTTTCTTTTGGTGGCCCACTTACAGGAAAGATGTTTTAAACTATTTCACTTCATGTGAAGTCTGTGCAAGATGCAAAACACCTTGCTCCTCACCAACTGGTCTGTTGCAACCCCTTCCCACCCCGTCCCGCCCGTGGGGATCCATTTCTATGGACTTCATTGTGGAGTTACCAACCTCTGAAGGGAAGAACACCATTCTAGTGGTGGTTGATCGTTTAACAAAGGCAGCTCATTTTATCCCTTGTGTCGGCTTACCCACTGCAAAACAGACATCAGATTTGATGATTAAGAATGTGTTTCGCTTACATGGAGTACCGGATGAGGTTATTTCGGATCGAGGGGTGCAATTCACTTCAAGGTTTTGGCAAAATTTCTGTGCCACATTGGACATTAAAGTAAACCTTTCTTCTGCTTTTCATCCCAGACTAATGGACAGACAGAACGAACCAATCAGACCCTGGAGCAGTATCTCCGCTGCTTTATCTGCCACCTACAGGATGATTGGGTGGATCTACTTCCACTGGCTGAATTCTCTTATAACAACTCTCAGAGCGCCTCCACTAAGCAGTCTCCTTTTTACTCCAATTTAGGTTATCATCCTAACATTCTTCCTCGATTTCCCATAGAAACGCCCTTGCCAGCAGTGGCTGAAAGAATCACGTCTTTACAAAAGAATATGGATCTTCTAAAGGAAAATCTGGAATTGGCTCAGGAAAGGTACAAGAAAGCAGCAGATAAATTTCGTAAACCTGCACCAGCTTTCAAGGTAGGAGACTTGGTCTGGCTGTCAACCAGAAATCTTAAGTTAAGGATTCCATCGTCTAAGTTGGGACATAAGTACATTGGACCCTATAAAATCAGTAAAATTATAAGTGCCGTTGCTTGTCGTCTTCAACTGCCCAGAACTATGAGAATCCACCCTGTCTTTCATGTATCCCTACTAAAGGCTGCAACACCCAATACGTTTCCTGGACGTTCTTCTCCTTGCCCTGACCCAGTGCTAGTCGATGGTCAGGAAGAATTTGTGGTGGAAAGGATTCTAGATTCCAGGTTGTACAGAAATCAGTTACAATATTTGATTAAATGGCAGGGCTACCCAGTGGAGGACAACTCATGGGAACCAGTCAATAACGTTAATGCTCCTCGCTTGCTCCGCCAGTTTCATCAGAGGTACCCAGACAAGCCTGGTCTGAGGTCATCCGGAGGTTGTCCCTAAGGGGGGAGTAATGTAAGGTTCTTTGTACATGTTTCTTGAAACTCAGTTTTCCGTCAGCCATTTTGCTTTCTGTCTTGCTGCAGCTATCTTGCCCTCAGTCAATATGGAGTTTCCAGCTTTCATGTTCCCGCCCTGATTCTCTCCCTCTTGCTTCTTAAGCAGCCTCAGCTGAGCAATCAGTGCTTCAGAATCAAGCCTGCAGTGAGCCTGTGACCTGACTCCTGGAAAACCTTGGACTTTGTACTCCAGCTATTTCCTACTGAGGAACTTTGGAACACTTGTGGACTCTGGAAACCTGCTATTTGATAAATCCACGTTTGCATGGAATTACGGTAACAGAGAAGAGATCCTGAACCTGTTGTGGAGAGTTATTGCTGAGCTTAAGTTACTCTGGCCTGCTGTGTCTCCTGCTTCTGTACCTGCAAACTGTGTGACCATTTTTGCCACTTGTATGAAGTAATACAAGTACTTCTATATCAAACCTGTGTCTCATGTGTTTTCCTCGCACCCAAGCACAAGACGCTATATGAACTGTACACCATACACTACACCCTGCCTTCTTCATCTTAGTAGATTGATAAAGAAAGTCAGAAAAGTTATAAGGCCTAAGTGTGGTTATTCCTCAGAGACTGCAGTGAACACTGCAGACAACTGTTCACTAGCTGTGAAAGGCCCCTTTGTGTACTTCTATAGTGTTTGCAACCAATGTATTGTATACGGATGGAAGCGCGTCACACTAATAGATTTGAGTTTTTTGAAATAGAATGGAGCAGCACCAATTAGAGAAAAATGTCAAGGATGAGGCAGTGACACACGCTCAGCAGACTACAACCAGCAGTGGTTGAAGAACTAACTGGAGCGTGATCTGCACTCAAAAAATGAAAACCTCACAGACTACAGTGAACACTGCACACAACTGTTCACTAGCTGTGAAAGGCCCCTTTGTGTACTTCTATAGTGTTTGCAACCAATGTATTGTATACGGATGGAAGCGCGTCACACTAATAGATTTGAGTTTTTTTTAAATAGAATGGAGCAGCACCAATTAGAGAAAAATGTCAAGGATGAGGCAGTGACAAACGCTCAGCAAACTAAAACCAGCAGTGGTTGAAGAACTAACTGGAGCGTGATCTGCACTCAAAAAATTAAAACCTCACAGACTACAGTGAACACTGCACACAACTGTTCACTAGCTGTGAAAGGCCCCTTTGTGTACTTCTATAGTGTTTGCAACCAATGTATTGTATACGGATGGAAGCGAATCACACTAATAGATTTGAGTTTTTGAAAATAGAATGGAGCAGCACCAATTAGAGAAAAATGTCAAGGATGAGGCAGTGATACACGCTCAGCAGACTACAACCAGCAGTGGTTGAAGAACTAACTGGAGCGTGATCTGCACTCAAAAAATGAAAACCTCACAGACTACAGTGAACACTGCAGACAACTGTTCACTAGCTGTGAAAGGCCCCTTTGTGTACTTCTATAGTGTTTGCAACCAATGTATTGTATACGGATGGAAGCGCGTCACACTAATAGATTTGAGTTTTTTTGAAATAGAATGGAGCAGCACCAATTAGAGAAAAATGTCAAGGATGAGGCAGTGACACACGCTCAGCAGACTACAACCAGCAGTGGTTGAAGAACTAACTGGAGCGTGATCTGCACTCAAAAAATTAAAACCTCACAGACTACAGTGAACACTGCACACAACTGTTCACTAGCTGTGAAAGGCCCCTTTGTGTACTTCTATAGTGTTTGCAACCAATGTATTGTATACGGATGGAAGCGCGTCACACTAATAGATTTGAGTTTTTGAAAATAGAATGGAGCAGCACCAATTAGAGAAAAATGTCAAGGATGAGGCAGTGATACACGCTCAGCAGACTACAACAAGCAGTGGTTGAAGAACTAACTGGAGCGTGATCTGCACTCAAAAAATGAAAACCTCACAGACTACAGTGAACACTGCAGACAACTGTTCACTAGCTGTGAAAGGCCCCTTTGTGTACTTCTATAGTGTTTGCAACCAATGTATTGTATACGGATGGAAGCGCGTCACACTAATAGATTTGAGTTTTTTTGAAATAGAATGGAGCAGCACCAATTAGAGAAAAATGTCAAGGATGAGGCAGTGACACACGCTCAGCAGACTACAACCAGCAGTGGTTGAAGAACTAACTGGAGCGTGATCTGCACTCAAAAAATTAAAACCTCACAGACTACAGTGAACACTGCACACAACTGTTCACTAGCTGTGAAAGGCCCCTTTGTGTACTTCTATAGTGTTTGCAACCAATGTATTGTATACGGATGGAAGCGCGTCACACTAATAGATTTGAGTTTTTGGAAATAGAATGGAGCAGCACCAATTAGAGAAAAATGTCAAGGATGAGGCAGTGATACACGCTCAGCAGACTACAACCAGCAGTGGTTGAAGAACTAACTGGAGCGTGATCTGCACTCAAAAAATGAAAACCTCACATTCTACAGTGAACACTGCACACAACTGTTCACTAGCTGTGAAAGGCTCCTTTGTGTACTTCTATAGTGTTT
The DNA here is from genome assembly GCA_033576555.1 of Oophaga sylvatica. Taxonomy (NCBI): domain Eukaryota; kingdom Metazoa; phylum Chordata; class Amphibia; order Anura; family Dendrobatidae; genus Oophaga; species Oophaga sylvatica. Next base: position 167,600,963 of record JARQOD010000007.1, on the reverse strand, counting down.
GCAACCAATGTATTGTATACGGATGGAAGCGCGTCACACTAATAGATCACTGTTAATTTCAATTGAATGGAGCAGCACCAATTCCACAAAATACAAAAAAAAAAGAGTCAGTGAGTGACACGTGCAGATGACTACAAACAGCGTTGGATGCAGAGCAAACTGCAGCGTCACCTGCACTCACACACACACCTTGCACAGAGCTGTGAAAACAACACTGCAAGGAAAAAGGATGATTTACAAAGCGGTTTCTCAAATAGCCTGCCTACAGAACAATTCACAAAAACGCTATCTGTAACTGTCCCTCAGAGTCAGCAGAGCAGCGTTCTGTCCCTAACTGAATTCACAGCACAGTGAAGCTAAAATGGCGGCGGCGCCTTTTATAGTGCATTCTGACATCATTTCAGCAGCCAATCACAGCCATGCCATTAGTTAACATGACCGCAGCATTACAGGATGTGCCCACACTTCTTAGGAATCCTCATTGGCTGAATAAAATCACACTGCCTCTCAAAGAATTATGGGAACTTCCGATTCCGGTATACGATATAGGAAAAGTATCGGAACTAAGTATTGGAATTCCGATATGGCGAAAATCGGCCGATACCCGATACTTGCGGTATCGGAATGCTCAACACTATTGGTGACAAAACCCTTGTTGGCAAGCACAGCAGTCAGATATTTTTTGTAGTTGATGATGAGGTTTGCACACATATCAGAAAGAATTTTGGTCCACACCTCTTTGCAGATCATCTCTAAATCATAAAGATTTTGAGGCTGTCGCTTGGCAACTCGGAGCTTCAACTCCCTCCATAAGTTTTCTATGGGATTAAGGTTTGGAGACTGGCTAAGCAACTCTATGACCTTAATGTGCTTCTTTTTGAGCCACTCCTTTGTTGCCTTGGCTGTATGTTTTGGGTCATTGTCTTTCTGGAAGACCCAGCCACGACCCATTTTTAATGTCCTGGCAGAGAGAAGGAGGTTGTCACTCAGGATTTTATGGTACATGGCTCCATCCAATATCCCATTGATGCGATGAAGAAGTCCTGTGCCCTTAGCAGAGAAACACCCCCAAAACATAATGTTTCCACCTCCATGCTTGACAGTGGGGATGGTGTTCTTTGGGTCATAGGCAGCATTTCTCTTACTCCAAACACGGCGAGTTGAGTTAATGCCAAAGAGGTCTATTTTTGTCTCATTTGACCACATCACCTTCTCCCAATCACTCACAGAATCATCCAAGTGTTTATTGGAAAACCTTAGAGAGGCTTGCACATGTGCCTTCTTGAGCAGGGGGACCTTGCGGGCACTGCAGGATTGTAAACTTTTACGTTGTCATCATTTCCCAGTGTAGTTTCAGTCTAATCTCTCACCTTCCTCATGATCAAGGATATCCCACGAGGTGAGGTTTTGCATGGTGCCCCAGATCGATTGACAGTCATTATGTATTACTTGCATTTTCTTACTATTGCACCAACAGTTGTCTCCTTCTCACCCAGCATCTTACTTATGGTTTTGTAGCCCATTCCAGCTTTGTTCAGGTCTATGATCTTGTCCCTGACATCCTTATAAAGCTTTTTGGTCTTGCCCATGTTGTAGAGGTTAGAGTCTGACTGATTAATTGAGTCTGTGGACAGGAGTCATTTATAAAGGTAACTATGTAAGACAGCTGTCTTTAATGCAAGTAACAAGTTGATTAGGAGCGTCTAACTGGTCTGTAGGAGCCAGAACTCTTGATGGTTGGTAGGGGATCAAATACTTATTTCTCACTGCAAAATGCAAATAAATTTATATAATTTATACAGTGTGAATTTTCTAGTTTTTATTTTTGATATTCTATCTCTCAATGTTAAAATTAACCTACCATTAAACTTATAGATGATCATGCCTTGGAGTGGCAAATTACAAAATCAAAAAGGATCAAATAATATTTCTCCCACTGTATGTTCATGTGTGTTTGCAAATCACATCACAAATTTCTGCAACTTGGATGGTTGTGAAAGCCAGCATTCAGCCATTTTTACACAACAATTAATTAGTGTAAAGGTATACGGTGAAGTCTGGTGCGACGCCCCTGCAGGAAACTACGAGCCCAGGAGAACAACATGCTGCCTGGGATTGAGTGGGGCTGGAAATAATGGACCAGCCAGTGCATTTCTGGGCGCTGTCAGACTGTCAGAGAAATCTTTCAGTCTACATGGACATAAGTGTCTTGTGCAGTTAAGAAGTGCCCAACTCAGATAACATCAGTTAGTAGAAGAGAGATTCTAGATACGTCCTAAATTGTCAGCATGGGAAGATAGACTGAATTACTTTCCTTATTCTGGTTGTGCAGGGTGCCAAGGTCCTGGGTGAGAGAAGTTTAGTGGCAATATAGTTCTATTAGCGGGGAGTAGGAGTTACACATTGTAGGAAATTGGTGTTTATCACTGAGGGTGTTGGGCTAGTATACTGGAATAACTGTGAAGAAACTGTGGGGTCATTATATCAACTGTCCAGTAAGGCAATGTTTTTATCCCATTGCACCAATTTTGAACATTGGAGTGAAACAGTGCCCTGCATCCTTCCACAACCTTCCCTTTTATTCTGCTGAGACAGCAGGGCCAGCCAGACAACGGTGATGTTAGCTCATGACGAATTGCATCGACTGTGGGGCCAACCAACATTTATTATCCTGTGGAAGTGAAAGACCAATTGCATAAAAGTGGACATTAATTTAAAAATAGAATAATTCTCTGCAAATTAATTTTCTGGCATATATTAATATAAACTGGTGAATGAATTTGCGGTTTGCATCTCCCACTCTATTAGACTTTAATTTTTTAGGATGGTTGTATTTTGATAAACTTTTCACTTTTGCTTTATTTGTTCTAGAAAGTAAAAAAATTCCTATGTATCAAATGCTGATTCAAAACAATTTTTAATTTTTCCTCATATTTTCCTTTATTTTATTGTAATATGCTCTTGTGCATTAAATGACTGGCCTAAAATTTTTTAATAAGTACAATTAGGTGGCATCCATGCATATGGATCGAATGTGAGAGCATTCGTGGATATTAATGTACCTCTGCTCTACTCTGCTGAAGTTGTGGCCAAAGTGATCATGACTATTTATTGAAATTCGAAAAGCTGCAAGAGGCGAGAAATTATTTTCCTCTCCTCATGTGGCGTCAGGTTTTCACACCGTAAGGGTAGATATTTGAGCTGTGGTTTATGCACCATAGTCTTGATATGGGTGCGAGTGTAGGGCTGAATCCGGTGCCATCGCTGATGAGCAATTGTTCTGTCATGCATCAGCATGAAAGTATAATCGCAGATGTGAACTGCCCATAGATTAACAATTAGGCGAAATGTTAAATCGTGTTTTTATCACATGCACTAGTCCGAAATGACGGTAGTGTATCTCGTCCTTATTGGTGATATAAACTTGCATTGTTGTTTTAATACTGTACTATTTTGTTAATTTTGTTTTGTTCTATTTTCTGTGATTTCAAAAATGTTAAAATTTGCATGAAGCTGTCTAAAGGCTTTTTCCCAAGTGAAAGATGTCATTTTTTTACACGATTATGGGCAATAATATTGATTGCTTTTTATTATTTTTTTGGAAGATGTGGAGACTGAAAAAAACAATTGGGATTTACATTTGTTTTTTTGAAGCATTTACTGTATTTTTTATACCTATAAAGTCGACCAGTGACGAAATAGGCTTCTTAAGCTAACATTGCAGCATTACCTGAATTTAGGGGCAATAGGCCTGACAGGACACAGCTCACTAATTTTTGCTCCCTTCTCTCCAAGGCAGATCCACCTCCATTCTTCCTTTATTAGTGCGCTTGAAACCCGCTTTCAGATTAACGCAGTCCGTGGGGTAGAGCATTGACTGCATAGCCTCTCAGGCTCATGCACCTGGAAGGTCTCACTTTGAAGGTTTGCAGTTCTGTTTTCAGCCTTAAAAAATGGGCTGAAAATCTCGGCTTATACGTGAGTATATACAGTATATCAGACAGAATATGAAGAATGAAAGATAATAATTGTTATAACCTTACACACTAGTAGTCAAGATAAATACAGAACTAAATAACATTGTCCCTATTTATAAAGTACTTTGAAAGTCAGTCATTTAGGTATGCCTATCATCAATAGTATAAATCAATGGAAAGGAAGAGGATAATCAATGTATACCTAAAGTCAACTGGAGAAAAAAAAAACAATGCAGCACCATGCTCAGCTGCACCTCGATGCGCATTCATCCTCTGGGCTTCGTCAGGAGGTCTCAATATTTGTTCAGTAAAGTATTATATTTAATATTATTTTGTATATGCTTCTTCTGTTTTTTTAATATAGTTTCAGAGTTTAATTAAATGTGAATATATATATATATATATATATATATATATATATATATATATATAAAATATATATATATATATTTCTTGAGCTATTATGGTAAGATTATAAATGTAAGTATGGTTTTTATCTGATCATAGACAGCAATATGAAAGTATTGTTGTGTATAGCAAAAATCACCAATGCCAACTACAGACTGGCTTTTATAGAAGTACTGTCATGACAAACACAGGAGTCTTCCGGAGACCTCCGGCCATTATGGCAACCTATAAGGATCCTGTGATAATATCTCAGGGACATGAATATGTGGTTATAACAGTTCGCCCTCCCCCAGGCTGCAGCTAAAAATGCCATTGTCATAGATTTACATCAGAATTTAACAGGTTAAAAGTTACAGGCAGAACGCAACTCCACTCGAAGCTGTTAAGAGTTAGATCATGGATGAATTTGCAGCAGTCATCTACTGTCAAAGATGTGGGCTCATATGGAGAGAATGGCATATGTTAGTAAGTTGTTAAAAGGCCTCAAAAATCTAATGCTCATCCCACTGATCACTTCCACTGATCACTGTCCCCCATACGGTCCTCAACTTCTATTCTTTCAGCCGTCGTGGATTAAAACCACATTAATCTTCATTCTAGGCATACACAAGGGCATTTCAGGGCTTCTTACAGCTAAAAGAGGCCAATGGTTTTAGCATGTGGCGCCGGTAAGAGAAGGCACCAAGGCCTATATGGGGAGAGCAAGTAGCTACCAAGGACTCTATGGAGAGAGAAAGCAACTACCAAGGAATTTATGGGGAGAGAAAGAAGCTACCAAGGCATGTATGGGGAAAGAAAGCTGCTGAGGTATCCGGAGGGGTGAGCAGTAAGGTATTAGGATTTTTTTTAATCTTTAGTGACCTTCTACGATTCAGTAAAAGTTTGATGAATTTGTAAGTAGTAAATTACAAAAAATATGCACTTTGGGGATTATGGATTTTTGCTAAATTCACATACAATTCAATTCCACTTGAATAAATGCACCCAACTTTAGTTATTATGTCACTAGAGAGTTCTACAACTTGGAAAACTGAACGCACAGAAATCGGCTGTGGCCATAAAAGAAAGGGAGCAGAGAGGGCTAGATAGCCAGGACAGGTGCATGACAAAATTGCTCAGTACTAACAGTGAGGCAATATCTTTACATATTTCTAAGTTTTATTTTTTTTATTAAACAGCATGAGAAATTTAAAGAAAAGAGAAGATTGAGGGTGAATTACTCGAACAGTTTTAAACTGAGCTATTTTTCATTTAATTTCTGTGTTTGTTTCTTTAATAGTTTAGGAGCAATAAATCTAAAAGAGCAGTGTAGCATAGCACTAAACATCTCTACAATTCATCACCCGCAGATGGAACGCCTTAATAGAGGGGGCTACACCTTTGAGGCACAGAGCTACAAACTCCACAGGCACATCAACAAAAAATTCTGCACATTGCACACTCGTGCAAAACAAATCTGGAGAAGAAAACAAATTGTTTTTGTTTAATGTGCATTTCACCTTTTCTATCATGAACTACTTTAAAATGTTCTAGTCAATTATCTTCTTGGTGGCAAAGGTGAGATAATTGTGGGAAAGCTTTTCCCAACAGAAAGACCTTATTGAACTGAAAATCATGAGCATGAACTAATTGGTACCATGGTGAGTAATTTAAGTTGGCAGATCAAATATTGAAAGAGCGCTGTAACACTTGCTTCCTATCATTCTCCCAGGGTGTTATGCTTTTGAAGAGGTTAGACACATTAATAGTGCATTTGGGAACAGTACATAACCTATTCCAAAGACTTTGCTTACTTTGTTGTATGGGGTGGTAGATTTTTTATGTACATTAATTAAGTCTAGAATAGATCCTTTGCCTTCTTCATGTCTTAATAATATATAAAAGTGACACGTTACTGTAAATAGCATAAAGTATCAAGATAATTTATGTCTTGAAGAACACAGATTGTCTAAGGTATACTGTGCTTATTGATTATTGTTTATGATTGTAGTAAACAAACTACATGACATGCCCGCTGGTTCTTAAGGTGATAAAGATGTCAATAAAATAAGGCAACAGTTGAAATTTTGGTAAATTTTTGAAGCTAATCATTCTGCTTTTTTTCTTCTCTTGTGTATATAGTGTATTGGATCTATGCACAGGTTGAATATGAGAATGCTTCTTTTAATTAATTATTGAGTTCTGTAGCGATCCCATAGATTGGAATTGGAATCATAGACACAGTTTTCCTATTGAACATAGATGTAAAGAGTATGTGACTTTGTTAAGCTTCTGACCACAGAAGGTGGAAATGACAGTGAAGATACCATGGCTGTATACATTTACTTTAGTCATGCGTAACAAATATCCAACTCACCACAAGTAAAGTAATTTATAAGAGATGGTTCAAACTAATTCAAAGGAATTTGACCAGTCTAGGCAACAGCAAACAAGGATTAAGAGGATCCGAGCGAGATCCGAAGTTTTGTCAGATCACACTCATACTGAAATTACGTTAGGGTCCACCTAGTCTTACTTTCATCCCATATGTTTGCATCCACCTTATTGCGATCATTTTATTTTATTTAATATCATTGAACAGTGAATGTATTTCTTCTAGGTGTCTGTCAGGTTTTAAAGATTTATTTATCTAAGGCCTTTAAAGTTTGTAGGTCTGCTAAGGAAATTAGATAATATGGAAGATAAATAGTACCTTCTGGTTATAATATAACCCCTTACGCCTTTTAACGGTGGTGGTTAAGGGTACTTAAACCACAGCGCCGTAAACGGCGCTGTGGAAAAAGTATATAGCACCCCACAGAGTCGGATTTTCTTCGGGGTCTCGGCTACTGGGGGTAGCCGTGACCCCAGAGAACATAATTCGGGTTGGTTTTTAACGACCCCGCATTTGCGATCGCTGTTATTAACCATATAACTGCGACCGCAAAAAAAAAGCTGCGATTTCGCATTTATTTCTCTCTCCTCTGATGTGATCGCACATCATACGGGAGAGAAATAGGGTCCCGGGTCCCTCGATCTGTCCCCTGTACCTCCCGGTGTCCCCCGTCCTCCCATGGCTCCCGCAGCTCCCGGCGTCTTCTTCCTGGAAAGAAAATGGCGGGCGCATGCGCAGTGCGCCCTCCGAATCTGCCGGCCGGCAGATTCATTCATTCAGAGAAGGTACATTTTGATCACTGTGATAAACCCTTTCACAGTGATCAAAATAAAAAAAAATAGTAAATAAACCCCCTTTTTCACCCCTTAGTTAGGGAAATATAATAAAATAAAGAAAATATATTTATTTTCATTTTTTCCATTAGGGTTAGGGTTATAATTAGGGTTAGGGTTGGAATTAGGGTTACAATTAGGGTTAGGGTTACAATTAGGGTTGGAATTAGGGTTGGGATTAGGGTTAGGATTAGGGTTAGGGTTGGGATTAGGGTTAGGGGTGTGTTGGGGATAGGGTTGGAGCGAGAATTGTGGGGTTTCCACTATTTAGGCACATCAGGGGGTCTCCAAACACGACATGGCATTCAAAAAGTCAAATGGTGCTCCCTCCTTTCCGATCTCTGCTGTGTGCCCAAACAGTGGTTTACCCCAACATATGGGGTATCAGAGTACTCAGGACAAATTGCACACCAATTTTGGGGCTCTAATTTCTCCTTTTACCCTTGGGAAAATAAAAAATAGCTGGCTAAATAATCATTTGTGTGGAAAAAAATGATTTTTTTTTTCACGACTCTGCATTTATAAACTTCTGTGAAGCACTTGGGGGTTCAAAGTGCTCACCACACATTTAGTTAAGCTCCTTGGTGGGTCTAGCTTCCAAAATGGTGTCAATTGCGGGTGGTTTCTACTGTTTAGGCACATCGGGATGCTCTCCAAACACAACATGACGCCCGCAGAACATTCCATGAAAGTCTGCATTACAAAATGGCGCTCCTTCTTCCAAGCTCTCCCATGCACCCAAACAGTGGTTCTCCCCACATATGGGGTATCAGCATACTCAGGAAAAATTGCACAACTTTTGTGGTCCAATTTCTCCTGTTACCCTTGGGAAAATAAAAAATAACAGGCTAAAAAATCATTTTTGAGGAAAAAAATTATTTTTTATTTTTCACGGCTCTATGTTATAAACTTCTGTGAAGCACTTGGAGGTTCAAAGTGCTCACCACACATCCTTAAGGGGTCTAGTTTCCAAAATGGGGTCACTTGTTGGGCGTTTCCACTGTTTATGCACATCAGGTGCTCTCCAAGCGCGACATGGTGTCCAGCCAATTCTGTGTTGAAAAAGTCGAATGGCGCTCCTTCCCTTGTGACCTCTTCCGTGCGCCCAAAAAGTGGTTTACCCCCACATATGGGGTATCAGCGTACTCAGGACAAATAGCACAATAACTTTTGAGGTTTTTTTACCCTTGGGAAAATAATAATTGGGGTGAAAAGATCATTTTTGTGGAAAAAATATGATTTTTTAATTTTACGGCTCTAGGGTTATAAAATTTTGTGAAGCACTTGGGGGTTCAAATTGCTCACCACATTGCCGAATTCAGCAGAAATTGCACAACAAATTTTGTGGTTCATTTTTTCTTTTAACAGTTGTGAAAATAAAAAAAATTAGTTCCGAAGTAAATTTTTTGCAAAAAAAGTTAAATGTTAATTTTTTCCTTCCACATGTGACTTCAAATGTGATGTGGTCCCTAAAAAAAATACGATGTTGCAAAATGAGAAATCGTTGTCAACTTTTAACCCTTATAACTTCGCAAAAAAAAAAAATTTTGGTTCCAAAATTGTGCTGATGTAAAGTAGACATGTGGTAAATGTTATTTATTAAGAAATTGTTTGACATATCTCTCTGGTTTAAAGGCATAAAAATTTAAAGTTTGAAAATTGCAAAATTTTCAAAATTTTTGCCAAATTTTGTTTTTTTCATAAATAAACGCAAGTCATATAAAAAATGTTTTACCATTATGTGAAGTACAATATGTCAAGAAAAAACAGTCTCAGAATCAGCGAGATTCCTTAAAGCGTTCCAGAGTTATAACCTCAGAAAGTGACAGTGGTCAGAATTGTAAAAATTTGCCCGGTCATTAAGCTGCAAATTGGCTCTGTCACTAAGGGGATATTAGTACTGTGTCATAATTCAAGTTTTCATGCTTTGTTTTTATCTACATTTATTTTTGTTTTATATTGTCCGTACGTTACATTCTTTATAAAACACTTTTATTTCACGTAATGCAGATTATCATGTCTCATTATCCAGTCTTCTTTATTTGTCTGATCTGCTATGCCACTGTTTCTGAGATGTTTTATCTTCTTAATTAAGCACAGAGTAAGAATGAACTTCTACCAAAAAACAAAGAATAAAATTATGGTTATAATTTGACCATAAATATTTTTAGGACTAGCAACAAAATGTTTTCTTTTTTTTTAACTTTTCATCACAGTTTGAAGATATTGGAGGAAGCTGAACTCACAAAGCTTATGTATATATAGTTGAAATGAATCTTCTGCAATAACCACTTTGAAACACTAAAGATTTGCAGTAGCGGAATATTTTATTGTTTATGCCGTTCATTTATCTCTTTCGATAACTGAATGAAAGTTGAATTTTGGCAGAGAGTAAAGTTTTGCAGATCATTGACTTTTTTTTCCTCTAGAGATGTAACATTACATGAAAAATTCAGCTGGTCTAGCAAAGGCAACATCTGTCTTACTGTTTTCTTGGCCTATAATGTTTCTATTACTAATTATACAAATTCTGAAATGAATTGCAAACTAAAACACAAGTCACTTTTTTGTATATCACTTTTTTAATGATTTTTTTTATGTTTTCTTTTCCTTCTATTTTATTTTTTTTAAAATGGAATCTGTCACCAAGCTTCTGCCACCAAATCTGAGAGAAACATAATTTATAGATAGAGACCCTGATGAAAGAGATGTGTCATTTACTAGCCTGCTTGGTGTAGTTTTGATAAAATCACATTTTAATTAGCAGGAGATTATCACTAGAAAAACTAGTAAACCTGCTGTCAGGTAGTCCTCCATATTCATGACCTCTGTATAACGCTCACCACTGATTGGAAGCCTTCTGCCTATGCACAGTGTACACAGAAAGCTGCCAATCAGGGATATAGGCGGGGTATACAGAGTTCAGCATTTAGAGAAATGGTTGATCTGCAGCAGATAAAACAATGATTTTATCAAAACTACAGCAAGAAGCCTTGTAAGTGGTATATCACTGGAATTAGGGTAAAAGCCCTTACATCATGCTGCTATCATATGAGTTAGCAAAATCATGGCGACAGATTCCCTTTAACTGGTTTAAAAATGAGGACAGAAAGCTATAATTCTCATACATACAGGGAGATTTACATATGTGGTCAAAATTGTTGGTACCCCTCGTTTAATGACAGAAAAACCGACAATGGTGACAGAAATAACTTGAATCTGACAAAAGTAATAATAAATCAAAAATCTATGAAAATGAACAAAAGAAAGTCAGACACTGCTTTTCAACAATGCTTCCACAGAATTTAAAAAAATAAAACTCATGAAATAGGCCTGGACAGAAATGATGGTACCCTTAACTTAATATTTTGTTGCACAACCTTTTGAGGCAATCACTGCAATCAAACGATTCCTGTAGCTGTCAATGAGACTTCTGCACCTCTCGACAGGTATTTGGCCCACGCCGAGTCAAGACAAACTGCTCCAGTTGTCTTGTGTTTAAAGGTTGCCTTTTCCAGACGGCATGTTTAAGCTCTTTCCAAAGATGCTCAGTAGCATTTAGGTCACGGCTCATAGAAGGCCATTTCAGAATAATCCAATGTTTTTCTTTTATACATTGTTGGGTGTTTTTAGCTGTGTGTTTTGGGTCATTATCCTGTTGCAAGACCCATGACCTGCGACTGAGACCAAGCTTTATGACACTGGGAAGCACATTTCTCTCTAAATCCCTTGATAGTCTAGAGATTTCATTGTACCCTGCACAGATTCTTGACACCCTATGCTAAATGCAGCAAAGCAACCCCACAACATAACAGAGCCTCCTCCATGTTTCACAGTAGGGACAGTGTTCTTTTCTTAATATGCTTCATTTTTCCATCTGTGAACATAGAGCTGTTGTCCCTTGCCAAAAAGTTCCAGTTTTGTCTCATATGTAGTGTTGAGCGATACGATAATGCAAATATCGGCTATCGGCCGATATTAGCTCTATCGGCCTTTCGATAATTTGTTTCGATATTTTCGTCTTATCGAATACCGGAATCGGATTTGTCACTGTCACTGTGAGTGTCCGTCGGTCGGGTCTGTCAGGAGTCAGCGGCACTTACCTGGCAGAAGATCTCCGGTGGTCACGTCCTGGACTGCTTGATGGCCGCCATTATCTTCTCCCTGGCGGTCACATGCAGTTTTTCGCGATAACTGCAGTGACTGCAGGGTAATCCCGGCCGTAAACCAGTCCGATGACGTCACCGCCGGGGAAGCAGGTAATCAGCTGTGCTGCGCCGGGATTCTGATGTAGCAGAGCTGGATCGTCGTGGGACACTCATTACTATGGACTGCGTCGGTCAGGTGGTATACTTTTTTTTTTTTTTTCATTTTTTTACAGGAGATCGATGGCGTCGCAGGATGAGACTGTAATAAAAGTAATGAAAACTGTGTTTTTTTTTTTTTTATTAAATTAAAAAACTTTTTTATTAACATTCACCCGTCCGGGTACATAAACAATTTAACTATTTACATACAGAGACCCTGTCCGGGTTATTTATAATTCTTTGGCAGGGGTGTTCCAGGTACCACCTGGTACTCTTCTGATGCTTGCCAAACATCCGAGGCACCAAGGACCACCAGGACCTGATGACGTCGTGTGGCCTGTACAGTCAAGTCGTGACCCGCTATCTGTGTCTGTGTGGCCACCTCTTTCATCTCCTCCGGGTCTGGAGCCCTATGTCCCGGACTGAACGAACCCCAGGGGGCCTAACAGGCGCCGGGTACGGGCCAGCTATACTTATCATGTCCATAGCTGGGGCTGCTGAGGAGACCACTGAGGGAGGCTTGGGAGATTTACGGCGTGGGGTGGGCACTTTTGCAGAGGCCTGGATGTGGGAGGCTGAAGGCTCCGAGGGTCTCACAGGTTCCTGACACTCTGGGGAGTAGGGGTCGCACCTGGTAACATTTAGGGCAGTACCATCCATTGTAACCCCAGTGTCGGGTGTAAGTCACCAAGTCTCCTGGCAACAGGTCCCTCCCCGGGTGTCCTTCTGGGAGGTGAGCCTCCACGTCCCGCCGGTTCACAAAAACTTCTAAATAAAGTCCAGGCTCCTGGATGAAGCCCCAACCACCTTTCAATTTAAAGCTCCGTACTGCACCCTTACGCCGCGGCTCACACAGGGTTCCTTTATCCTTTCTCATCCGGTCCTTATCTGCCCGGTCCTTCTCCAGGTTACGTTGCTGAAGTTTTTGGAATTCTCGCTGCTCCCTTTGTCGCTCTGCTTCCCGCTCACAACGTCTCCACTCTTCCTCCTGACGCCGGTTGAAATTCTCCTCCACCAGCTGCTCCATGTCTCCACCATCAAACTGCAGCTTACAGTGTCTGGTTTGCGGCAGCTCTCCTGGTGCCCCCCAGTCCTGGCGGCGCTCACCTGCGGAGGAAGCAGCCGGCTCTGGAACAGATGACAGTCGGGGCTCCGGTACAGGCAGGTAGACCTCTGGTGCCTGCGCGGCCTCCTCCATGAGGACGGGTGTCGCTTCTTCTGTCTCAGCGACGGGGGCAGACAGCGGGATCTGGGGTGCTGCCGGTGCAGCGTTTTTTGCACGAACGGGTGCCTCCACTGCGACAACGTCAACCGGATCACATTGCAAGGACTCCTCTACTAGAACGGGTGCCTCACCTTCCGGTACAGACACTTCAGGTAAGAGGGATTGGCGCCGCTCCAAGTTTAGTTTTAGGGCACGCCAGCTCGCTTCCATCCTGGCGACCTCCTCCCGGTGCCGGGCCAGGCCTCTTAGGGTATCCTCCGCTTCTTGCAGCGTAGGATGGTTTCCAGGCCGGGTGCCCAACGGTGGTTCCGTGGCGATCGGGTCGCTTCCGTGGGGGGAGAGCTCTGAGTCTGACTGCTCCATCCCTTCACACTTCTGCTCGTGTCCATTAGCCATCTCTGCCAAGTCACATGTGTCATTAGCATCTGGAGAGGGCCCCTCTTTTGTAGGGAGGCGGGACCTTCGTGTTAGTTTCCGCACACTGAGGAGGATGAGGAGGCGGAACTGAAGAGCTGTGGGGCACGATCTTACATTGCAGTACCATTTAGAGCCATCGTTTTCGCGTCACTGAGTGAGTGTACACCCATGAAGAGCACGCCCTTCTTCTTCACCAGTGCCTCGTCGTGACGCAGATATGGCGGAAAAATGGCAAATACATTCTCTGATGATTTTAGCAATTCTCAAGCACAAAACCAGTTCAATTCAGGCACACAGGACTCGCTTATAGCGAGCTACAGAATCCTGTTCGTGACGCCCAAGTTGAGTCGCACAGAGCCAGAGGTTTTGGGGGTACTCGGCACCGAGCCCGTCGACTTCTATGGGGTATGTCACGGCTTTACCCGGCAATTGAATCAGAGTCTATTTTACTATGTAGAAGTGTATAAACTATAAATATATGTATATATATGTCACAATGACATGTATATATATATTATATATATATGTATTCTATGTGTGTATATTTTGTGTTTACAACGTAAGAAAGGGTTTTTTTTTGTTGCAATATTTTGTTCCCATAGACTTACATGGGACTTCCGGTATCGAAATCGGATATCGACGATATTTAGTGCTATCGGCGATACAATTTCGATACAATATTTTTAGATATCGAGCACTATCGCTCAACACTACTCATATGTCTATAGGACATTCTCCCAGAAGCTTTGTGGCTTGTTAACATGTAGTTTGGCAAATTCCAATCTGGATTTTTTATGATTTTTTTTCAACAATGGTGTCCTCCTTGGTCATCTCCCATGAAGTCCACTTTGTCTCATACAAGGATGGATGGTGCGATCTGACACTGATATCTCTTGAGCTTGAAGTTCACCTTTAATCTGTTTAGAAGTTTTTCTGGGCTCTTTTGTTACCATTCGTATTATCCGAGAGGTTGGCTATAATCCCATGGAGCTTTCTGAGTAATATTTCTGAGTAATATGTTTAACTGTAGTCACAGGAACATCATGCTGCTTGGAGATGGTCTTATAACTTTTACCTTTAACATGTTTATCTATAATTTTCTTTCTAATCTCCTGAGACAACTCTTTCCTTGACTTCCTCTGGTTCATGTTGAGTGTGATATACACCATGTCACAATACAGCACAGTGAGTATCTGTAGCCCTCTATACAGGCCCACTCACTGATTCCAAGATTGTAGACACCTGTGATCAGGGGTGAACCTAGCCTGTCTGCTGCCTGAGGCAAACTGCAAAATGGCGCCCACCCCTCCGTAGTAAAATCAGTACAAATAAATCTGGTTTACTCTTTCCTAGCCTAACCTGACACACATGTAAAATACATACACTTTTAAATAGGAATATATTTGAAACATCGATCTTTACACTTCTTCAGGGACTCAATGCCGCCTGAGGCGAAGTGATCAACTTGCTTCATTTTAGGTGCGTCCCTGGCCGGGGAACAGTGCTTACTGTAGCGCTTCTTCCCCGGCGGCCGTCTGTGTAGTACTGATGCAGCACACAGTAGCCACACGTATTACACACACGGACACGGATATCTCCACTAACCGTTTTTCGGTACCGGAAATATCAGGATGTGTGAAACTAGCCTAAAGCCATATTCACACATTCAGTATTTGGTCAGTATTTTACCTCAGTATTTGTAAGCCAAATCAGGAATGGGTGAGAAATCCAGAAGTAGTGACGAGTTTCTATTACACTTTTCCTCTGATAGTTCCTCTTCTGGTTTTGGCCTCCAAATACTGAGGTAAATACTGAACGTGTGAACATGGCCTGATAGAGGGTTTCTGCTACTTCTGACTTCCCGCAGACAAGTTGCAGTCACAATATGGGCGATAAAAGTGGAGACGGTGACATTATACACGGGAGCTCTGTATATAGTGTATGTGTACAGGTATCAGTGATCACAGTGACATACACAGGAACTTGAATGTGTCAGTGTACAGGTATACAGTGATCTCGTGACATTATACACAGGAGCTCTGTATATAGTGTCAGTGTACAGGTAATACAGTGATCACCAGTGACATTATACAGAGGAGCTCTGTATATAGTGTCAGTGTACAGGTAATACAGTGATCACCGGTGACATTATACACAGGAGCTCCGTGCTCCATTCTGCCGCCCTGTGCTCCATTCTGGACCTCGTACTCCATTCTGCCCCGTGGCAAATTTTAGGCCACGCCCCTGACCACACACATTTCACATCTAGCCACACCCATATTTACTCCCCGATCACACCCATCCAGCACTGCTGATCACACTGACTGGTACTGAGGGCACAGTGGCTGGTACTATGGGAACACTGACTGATACTGAGAAAAAAGAAAGAACCGAGAGAGAAAAAAGAAAGAACAGAGAGAGAGAAAGAACAGCGAGAAACAAAGAACAGAGAGAGAAAAAAAGAAAGAACAGAAAGAGAAAGAGGGGAAAGAAAGAACAGAGAGAGAAAAAACAGAGAGAGAGAAAGGAAGAAACAGAGGAAACAAAGAACAGAGCAAAAGAAAGAAGGGATGAAAGAGAACAGAGAGAGAGAAAAAGAAAGAGGGGAAAGAAAGAACAGAGAGAGAAAGAAAAGGGGAAAGAAAGAAAGAACAGAGCGATAGAGAAAGAACGAAAAGAGAGAGAAAGAAAGAACAGAGAGAGAAAGGAAGAGCATAGAGAGAGAGAGAAAGGAAGAATAGAGAAAGAAAGAACAGAGAGAAAGGAAAAACTGAGATTGAGAAAGAAAAGAAAGAAAGAAAGAAAGAAAAAAAGAACAGAGAGATTAAGAGGGGAAAGAAAGAAAGAACAGAGAGAGAAAGAAAGAACAGAGAGAAAGAAAGAGGAGAAAGAAAGAACAGAGAGAGAAAGAAAGCACAGAGAGAGAAAGGAAGAACAGAGAGAAAGAAAGAGAGGAAAGAAGGAACAGAGAGAAAGAAAGAATAGAGAAAGAGGCGAAAGAAAGAACAGAGAGAGAGAGAAAGAGGGGAAAGAAAGAACAAAGAAAGAAAGAGGAGAAAGAAAGAACAGAGAGAGAAAAAGAGGGGAAAGAAAGAACAAAGAAAGAAAGAGGGGAAAGAAAGAACAGATATAGAAAGAGAGGAAAGAAAGAAAGAACAGAGAAGAAAGAGCGGAAAGAAAGAACAGAAAGAAAGAAAGATCAGAGAGATAGAGAAAAGAAAGAGAGGAGGGAGAAAGAAAGAACAGAGAGAAAGAAAGACCAGAGAGAGAAATAAAGAACAGAGAGAGAGAAAGAACAGAGAGATAAAAAAGAAAGAAAGGAGAAAGAAAGATTAGAGAGGGAAAAAAACAGAGAGAGAGAAAGAAACAGAGAGAGAGAAATAATGATTAGAGAGAGAAAGAAAGAACAGAGAGAGAGAGAAAGAAACAGAGAAAGAAAGATTAAATAAATATACTATAGCAGCCCGGCTCCCATTGTAGTTCCCACCTGTGCCTCCCGGTGCAGGACATATCATGATCCGCTCACATGGCCGACATCCCCGTTCCAAGGTGATCCCGCTGTCCACGCTGTCGGAGGAGGACAAGGGGATTGATCTGAAGCATTCTCTGAAGTGCCTCCATGGTTCCATCATAATCTCCTCTCGAAATTACATAATTTGCGGTCAGCTTCCAGCACGTCACTTCTGGTGGAATGTCACGTGCGAGTTTTAAAGTGCTCCTCGGGGCTTCGCTGTGTACTACTGTGTCCACGGGAAAAGTAAGCTCCGGCCGGGACAGGGGCAGACTCTCAAAATCAGGACTGTCCCTCTGGATCTGGATGGTTGGGAGGTAAGAATGCTCCCCACCATACACCGACCTCATACACGCACGGATCCGCACACCTCATACACACACGGTTCCGCTTTGTATGCCTCGTACACACACTGCTCTGCTCACCTCGTACACACGAGGCTCTGCTGCGCACACCTCGTACACAGGCAGCTCTGCTCCGCACACCTCATACACACGCGGCTCCCATTTTTCAAAAAATTAACGCTATTGCATGAAGATTTTGTTGTGTGTGTGCGCACCTGGGTCTTTAACTATTTATGTACCATTCTATCTATCTATTATCTATGTAATATCTATCTATCTATTATCTATTTATTTTCTATCTATCTCTCTATCTATCTATCTTCTATCTATCTGTCTATATATTATCTATCTGTCTATCTATCTGTCATCTATCAATCTATTATCTATCTATCTATTACCTATCTATTTATCAATCTATCTATTTATCTGTCTCTCTTCTATCTATTATCTATCTATTATCTATCTATCTGTCTGTCATCTATCTATCTATTATCTATCTATCTGTCTATCTACTATCTATCTATTATCTATCTATTATCTATTTTTATTATCTATTATCTATCTATCTATCAATCTATCTATCTATCTATCTATTTCTATCTGTCATCTATCTTATTTTCTATCATCTATTATCTATCTATCTATCTATCTCTATCTATCCATTATCTATCTATTTATCTGTCTGTCTTCTATCTATTTCGATCTATCTATTATCTATTTGTCTATCTATATATTATCTATCTATTATCTATCTATGTACTGTGAGACAGTGAGTGAATATGTGATGAATGGGGTGTACATTTCACCTAGGTATAAGGGAAATGTGTGGCTTTGTAAACCTAGTGGTAGAGAAAGGTCACTACACCTCACATTCAGCACACACTTGCAGCACAAGCCTGAAACTACTCAGGTCTTAATTAGGAGACCAGAAGTAGGGTCTGCAAACACAATCTGAGAGCTAGTTTAGCCTGGACACAGGAAGGTGTCTCGGCACAAGAAACAGTCTCCAAGAGTGTTAGAGCTGTCTTTAGCCTGGACACAGAGAGGTGTCCTGGCACAAGGAAGCAGTCTCCAAGAGTGTTTGAGCTATCTCAGTCTGGGTGCAGGAAGGACCCCGGACATAGGAGTAGTCTCAGTGCGAATCCGTGTGAAGAGCGGCTGAATAGGAGTGGATCTCTCTCAAGTCTGGACATGGAAGGTGCCTTCAGACACAAGGAGGAGTATCTGTGAAGCTCCAAACTGGTAACATATGTGATATGTGTTGTTTTGGGCACAGACTGGTAGAGTCTGGGTCCCGGATAGAGAGGGCCATCTATCTAAGTGTAATTAGAGGCTAGACAAGCCCAGGTTTTCTGTTTATGCTTTGTTTTATCTGTTTGCTGTGGACTTTAATAAAGCTGGTTGCGGCCAGTTTTACACCAGAACTGCTGTCTGACTGAACTGTTTATATGCCATTCTGTCTACCCAGACAGCGATCCTAGAGCTAAACCCCTGGAAAGGCTACAATTGGTGGAGAATGCTGGGGCAGCGCAGTGCCTGATACAGTTAGTGCTGGAGTGTGTATGCAGCACAGTGGCGAGAGACAGTATTAAAGGTGAAGTCTATTGAAATAGCAGCAGAAAAAAAAAAAAAAGTGTGTCAGCAGAAACGTCTGTTTGGAGCAGTCTTGGAGAGACAGTGGCCCTGATAGGGTCTGCAGAGAGAAAATGTATGCACAGCAAAGCTGAACTTGTGAAAATGACTGTGGAATGTGCAGCAGCAAAAGAAAAGTCTGTGGAGCAGTCTTAAAGAGACAGGAGCCCTAATAGACTTTGCAAAGGAAAAAAAAAAAAAAAGTGTCTGCACAGCAGAGCTGAATTTTTCTATGGAAAAGACTGTAGAGTGTGTATGTCTTGAGTGAAGACTGCCGTTGTTAAGACAGAGAAGTCTGACAGCATGGATGACAGCATGGAGGCGTGTTTGAACAAATGGCGCAAGTTAATGTGCAACATAAGACTGCCGTGGTTGAGACAGATAAGTCCAGCAGTATGGAGGAGCTCATTGAG
This sequence comes from Oophaga sylvatica, assembly GCA_033576555.1. Taxonomy (NCBI): domain Eukaryota; kingdom Metazoa; phylum Chordata; class Amphibia; order Anura; family Dendrobatidae; genus Oophaga; species Oophaga sylvatica. Next base: position 167,581,522 of record JARQOD010000007.1, on the reverse strand, counting down.
TACCTGGCCCGGGCCCAGCGAAGCATGCAGCAGAGCATGGAGCAGCAGCGCCTGCAGTACCAGCAGCGCATGCAGCAGGCCCAGCAGCAATTCTTGCAGCGAGCAGGACAATAACCGGTTATTTGTTGAGCAGATGACAGCACCAAAAAAGGATTTCGGTGCCGCGTCCCGAAGTAATGTTGTGAAGGCACCGGCGTTGTCCGCTATAAAGAAGGCGGTAAGACGGTCCTTGAGAAAAATGACACCTCGTGATGATGTGGAGGTATATCTTACTAGGTTTGAGAGACTGGCAGAGAAGGAGAATCTGCCACTATCTGAATGGGCCATGGCGGTCATACCCTATCTGATTGGGGAACCCCAAAAAGTCTGGGCTGACCTGAGCAAGCAGGACAACGAAGACTATGCCAAGTTGAAAGCGGCGATTCTTACCCAGCTGGGTGTTACGGTGACAGCCCGTGCCAGGGGAGTTCATGACTGGAGATGCAGTTGGGAGTCTGCAGTAAGCAAACCTGATTATGGAGTTGAAAAGGTGATAGTGAACCGCTACACCCGAGCATGTCCTCCTGAGGTACAGCCGCCTGAGAGGTCGTCACTTCAGAGTTCCCGGACGCTGAACTCTCGCGGTAAGAGCGTTCCAGCTGTTGGGGACATGGGGTATGCTGATAAGCGGGTTCAGGCCGAGGGGACATGTGGGTGGGAGAGTGTGATGGACAGTGTTGGAGCTGGCGTGAAATTGCAGCCAACTGTCCAATAGAGGGGGAGCCTATGTGTTGTGATGTTGGCAGATCCCTCTCTCTCTGCGCAGAACCTGTGTGTGTGTCCACCTCAGCCGAAGAGACTGGACCACAGGGGTCCCCGGTGGTTGTAAATGACTGCCCAGACAGGCCCTCTTGGACTCAGAGAGTCCAGTGACTTCCGTATGTGACAGCCTGATTGATAGGGACTTCATCCCTGATAAGCACCTGAGTATGGTGTGCATCCATGGAGACACCAAAGTCTACCCAGAGACTGCCGTGGACTTGGTCCCCAAACTCGGGGAGGTTTCATGTGAAGTGGGGGTAGTGAAGACCCTGGTGCAACCCGTTATATTGGGTAATGACTTTCCCGGTCTAAGGATCGCTGGGGGAAAAATGTTTCTGATGGACAGTGTGATGAAGCTCTATTGAGGGTGCGCAGTCCCGAGGGGCGGGACACAATGCTAGTGGGCCGTTAAACTTATGTGATAATGATGATGATGATCATGATAATGATGATGACCATGATAATGATGATGATGATAATGATAATGATGATGATGATGATGATGATCATAATAATGATGATGACCATGATGATGATGCTGATGCTGATAATGATAGTGATGAAATTCCTTTGCAGGTGATGTTGGGAGACGAGGATGGTGGTTCTCGAGAACCGAGTGTCCCTGACTTACCTGTGTCCTGTGACAATTTTGAGAGTGAGCAGTGGCGAGACCCCTCTCTTAAAACGGCACAGTAAAATATGATTGTTCTAAATGAGGTTTCCCAGGAGCCTGGCTCTGAGGAGAGGTTTCCTCATGCTGCCATGAACAATAGCCTATTGTATAGGGACACTGAAGTCCAGGGAGAGGTCGTGAGTCAGCTCCTGGTACCTGAGCTATATAGAAGTATAGTGCTGGGGTTGTCACATAGTCACATACTTGAGGGACCAGATGGTGAAGTTAATGTTGTGGATGACATGTTAACTAAGGTTCCAGATCAAGATGTGAATGAAAATGAATTGTATAACCTGACAGTGAGCAGGATGTGAATGAAAATGAATTGTATAACCCTGACAGTGAGCAGGATATGAATGAAAATGAATTGTATAACCCTGACAGTGAGCAGGATGTGAATGAAAATGAAGTGTATAGCCCTGACAGTGAGCCAGATGTGGCTGAGAAAAAGGGGTCAGATAGTGATAGTGAATTATCTGATGACCATAAAGCAACCAGTGCAAATGAGGAAGGCATGGTAGCAGAGGAGGTTGAGAGTCCTGAGAAGAAAGCTGATGCTGACCTTACAGCCAGACAGAAGATGGCATCTGAAGATGTTTTACAGTTGGCCGGTTCCCTGGCGAAGACTAAGGTGAAAGGAGGAGAGCTGAGCTTTAAAGGCAGGACTCTGAAACTGAACACAGCACAAGTGGATGCTGTTGAAGATGAGAAGTTGTCAGTGTGTGGTGTGGATCTGCATCATGCCAAGGACTCTGAAGGTGATGCTGCAGAGGTGGAAAAAGCCATGGAAGTGGTGGTCACCAAGCCAGATGCCTCATCAGAAGCTGAGGTTTCAAGTGAAGCTGTGAGGAGCAAGACTGAAGATATGGGGACTGACGGTGGGGCTTCTGGGCATGTCCTGCCAGAAGAGCCTGAAAGTGGTGGGGAACTGGAGAAAAGTGAAAAACCCCCTATACCTTCTGTGATAGTTGGTGACACATGGTCAGTGCACCAGGGACAGGAGGTACGTGAGTTTCTGAGGAAGAGTCAGCAGAAGTGTTCTGATGTATCGGGTCGTACTTCTCTGGCCAGGCACTATATCGAAAATGAGCCCGGCCCTAAGGTCAAGATGAAACCGTGCAGGATACCCGAGGTCCGCAGAGAGTATAGGCCTGGGAGGGTACAGGGTAGTGCGGATGCTTCAGATGAAGAGAAAACTGATGTTGGCTATGACAGTGGTGAGGATGAAGCTGATGAGGGCCATGACTGGTCCAGAGTTCACTGTCTCTGTTGGATTGTTGACCAGCCCTCCGGTCTGGATGACCAGCCCTCCGGTCTGGAGAAGAGGGAGGGGATATGTGAGACAGTGAGTGAATATGTGATGAATGGGGTGTACATTTCACCTAGGTATAAGGGAAATGTGTGGCTTTGTAAACCTAGTGGTAGAGAAAGGTCACTACACCTCACATTCAGCACACACTTGCAGCACAAGCCTGAAACTACTCAGGTCTTAATTAGGAGACCAGAAGTAGGTGTCTGCAAACACAATCTGAGAGCTAGTTTAGCCTGGACACAGGAAGGTGTCTCGGCACAAGAAACAGTCTCCAAGAGTGTTAGAGCTGTCTTTAGCCTGGACACAGAGAGGTGTCCTGGCACAAGGAAGCAGTCTCCAAGAGTGTTTGAGCTATCTCAGTCTGGGTGCAGGAAGGACCCCGGACATAGGAGTAGTCTCAGTGCGAATCCGTGTGAAGAGCGGCTGAATAGGAGTGGATCTCTCTCAAGTCTGGACATGGAAGGTGCCTTCAGACACAAGGAGGAGTATCTGTGAAGCTCCAAACTGGTAACATATGTGATATGTGTTGTTTTGGGCACAGACTGGTAGAGTCTGGGTCCCGGATAGAGAGGGCCATCTATCTAAGTGTAATTAGAGGCTAGACAAGCCCAGGTTTTCTGTTTATGCTTTGTTTTATCTCTTTGCTGTGGACTTTAATAAAGCTGGTTGCGGCCAGTTTTACACCAGAACTGCTGTCTGACTGAACTGTTTATATGCCATTCTGTCTACCCAGACAGCGATCCTAGAGCTAAACCCCTGGAAAGGCTACAGTACCTATTATCTATCTATCTATTATCTATCTATCTGTCATCTATCTATCTATTATCTATCTATCTGTCTATTTTCTTTCTATTATCTATCAATCTATATATTATCTATTTATCTATAATAATAATAATAATAATCTTTATTTATATAGCGCCAACATATTCCGCAGCGCTTTACAGTTTAACAGTTTCAAAACACAAGTCATAGGTAACAACGTTAACAATACAATAATTAAAGCAAAATAAGCCGACCCTGCTCGTGAGAGCTTACAATCTACAATGAGGTGGGGGAGATACAAAGTACAGGTGTGTATATACAATGGTGCATTTACAATGATGGTCCAGCCATCTTGAGGGAGTGAGGGATGGATGGAGATAGTGAATGGGCTACACATACACACTTAAACATAGAACGACTTTGGTTAGTGAATGTGATAGGCCACTCTGAACAAATGTGTTTTGAGGGAGCGCCTGAAACCATGCAAATTGTGGATAGTCCTAATTTCTTGGGGTAGAGCATTCCAGAGGATTGTCGCAGCGCGAGAGAAGTCTTGGAGTCGGGAGTGGGAGGTACGGATTAGTGCAGAGGTTAGTCGAAAGTCGTTTGCAGAGCGCAGCAGTCGGTTAGGCCGATAGATAGAAATGAGGGAGGAGATGTAGGGGGGTGCTGCACTGTGGAGATCTTTGTGGGTGAGAACCAGTACTTTGAATTGGATCCTATAATGAATGGGCAGCCAGTGTAAGGACTGGCGAAGAGCGGACGCGTCCGAGTACCGATTAGCCAGATGGATGACCCTGGCTGCTGCATTAAGGATGGACTGGAGAGGGGATAGTCGAGTAATGGGGAGGCCAAGTAATAGAGCGTTGCAGTAGTCGAGGCGGGAGTGGATCAATGCTACAGTGAGGGTTTTTGTTGTTTCCATGGTGAGAAAAGGGCGGATTCTAGAGATGTTCTTTAGGTGTAGACGGCAAGAGCGGGCAAGAGATTGTATATGGGAGGTGAAGGAGAGATTGGTGTCAAACATAACACCCAGACAGCGAGCCTGCTGCCGGGGTGTTATTATGGTGCCGCCCACAGAGAGGGAAATGTCAGATTTAGGGAGGTTAGTAGACGGCGGGAGCAGAAGGAGTTCAGTCTTGGAGAGGTTAAGTTTCAGATAGAGAGCGGACATGATGTTGGAGACTGCGGACAGACAGTCGGTGGTGTTCTGTAGAACAGCGGGGGTAAGGTTGGGGGATGACGTGTATAGTTGTGTGTCATCGGCATAAAGATGGTACTGAAAGCCAAATCTGCTGATGGTCTGTCCAATTGGGGCCGTGTAGAGAGAGAAGAGAAGGGGGCCAAGGACTGAGCCCTGGGGTACACCGACAGTGAGAGGAAGAGGAGATGACGTGGAGCCAGAGAACGAAACACTGAAGGAGCGGTCAGAAAGATAGGAGGAGAACCAGGAGAGAACAGTGTCCTTAATACCTAGTGACTGGAGCCTAGACAGTAGGAGACAGTGGTCAACAGTGTCGAAAGCTGCAGAAAGGTCGAGTAGAATGAGTAGAGTGGTCGCCGTTACGTTTTGCTGTAAGAAGGTCATTGGTCACTTTGATGAGTGCAGTTTCAGTCGAATGTAGGGGGCGGAAGCCGGACTGTGAAGGGTCTAGGAGGGAGTAAGTGGAGAGGTAACGGGTGAGGCGGGAGTAGACTAGGCGCTCCAAAAGTTTAGAGATGAAGGGGAGATTGGAGACCGGTCTGTAGTTGTTTGTGCAGGAAGGGTCAAGAGCGGGTTTCTTTAGTAATGGAGTAATGATGGAGTGTTTGAAGGAGGATGGGAAAATGCCAGAGGAGAGTGAGAGATTAAAGATTGTAGTTAGGTGAGTTGTGACAACTGGAGAGAGAGACTGGAGGAGATGTGAGGGGATGGGGTCGGTAGTGCATGTAGTCGGACGAGAGGAAGAGAGGAGTCTGGAGACTTCTTCTTCTGTGATGGGATCAAATGTGGAAAGTGAGCCAGGGGAAATGCAGGGTGGGATGGGAGTCACAGCACTTGGTGGTTGAGAGCAGATTTCCTGACGGATAGTATCTATTTTTTCTATAAAGTGGGAGGCCAGGTCGTCAGCACAAATGTCTGTGATAGGGGCTTGTGCTTTTGGCCTGAGGAGGGAGTGAAAAGTGTCAAAAAGTTTCTTGGGGTTGTTGGCTAGTGAGGAGATCAGTGTGGTGAAGTAGGTCTGTTTGGCGAGGTGAAGGGCAGCATTATAAGTTCTTAACATGAATTTAAAGTGGATGAAGTCTTCTGGTGTGCGGGTTTTTCTCCAGAGGCGTTCAGCACTCCTAGAGCATCGCTGAAGAAGTCGAGTTTGCAATGTGAGCCAGGGCTGTTTTACTGTGTGTTTGGAGGTTCTGAGGGTGAGCGGTGCTACTTGGTCAAGGGTGCTTTTAAGAATGTCATTGTAGTGATGAACAGCCAGATCAGGACAGGAAAAAGAGGAGATTGGGGACAGCGATGAGTGTAGGGAGTCTGAAAGTGTCTGAGGGTTAATGGCTTGTAGATTTCTGAATGTGTGGTAGGTAGGAGTGCGCTGGGGTGGTGGAGGATTTGTGAGCGTGAAGGAGAGAATGTTGTGGTCAGAGAGTGGAAGCGGTGAGTTATTTAGGTGGGAGATTGAACAGAGGCGGACAAAGACCAGGTCAAGGGTGTTGCCATCCTTGTGTGTCTCAGAGGTTGAAAGCTGTGAGAGGCCTAGAGAAGTGGTTAGTGATAGAAGCTGAGATGCAGATGTGGAAGTAGGGCTGTTAATGGGGATGTTGAAGTCTCCAAGGATAAGGGTTGGTAGTTCTGAGGACATGAAGTGCGGCAGCCAGGCTGAGAAGTGGTCAAGGAACTGGGTGGGTGAGCCTGGGGGCCGATATATGACCGCTACTCTGAGGGAGAGGGGATGGAAGAGCCTGATGGTGTGGACCTCAAAAGAAGGGAATGAGAGTGATGGAATTGGGGGGATGACATGGAAAGTGCATTGTGGGGACAGGAGTATGCCAACTCCACTACCATGTCTGTTTGTGGGTCTCGGGGAATGGGAGAACTGTAAACCACCATAGGAAATGGCAGCAGGGGAGACAGTGTCAGAATCCTGAATCCAGGTTTCAGTGAGGGCCAACAGATTAAGAGAGTGGTTCAGAAAGTAGTTGTGCAGGAAGGATAGCTTTTGCATGCAGACCGTGGATTCCAGAGGGCACAATTGAAAGAAGGAGATGAGGGAGTGCAAGTAATATTAATAAGATTATTATGGTTTCGGTATGAGGTAGGGTAGGGATTGAGGTTGGGGGATGGTGGACCAGGGTTGGGGGAGATGTCCCTGAAATCAGTAGGAGTAGGAAGATAAAGAGCAGGTAGTTGTTGGAATTGTAAGTAGGTTTTTTATGTGATGTGTTTGGGCAAGATGGGCTGAGGTTTTTCAGGAAGGTGAGGAGTGCATGGGAGCTGTACATGGGAGAGGGAAGGATAGAGGGCTGATGTGTATGAGTCGTGATGGAGGGGGGATGGGGCGGTGAATGTGGATGGCAAGGGAACACAGGAGGAAATGGATAAAGTACATAATGAAAAATAAGGCAAAGTGTGGGGTACCTGATTCCAGCCCTGATTAACTGCCATGAATAACTGCCGTTTTCAAGATGCTTTTCTTCTGTGATGCTTAACTTCTGGGATGCATGCGCCCCACAATGCATGCACCCCTTAGACTACTCCTAAATATATAGTCCACACTACAGGGTCAGGAAAGTGGGATTGTGGGAGCTGCTTTGGGATAATTTGCCAGCTGCGGCCAGCACACCAGGGGGTGGTTAGATCATCAAAGGCACTAGACCTGGCAACATCTATATGTTATAGCACTTTCCACCTGATAGCATCTACAGAGGCCCCAGTCACACGAATACACAGCAGTAAGTATTAAGCACAGTGCAAAAATGAATTATACTAAAGTTTTACCAGGCGCATTAAACTATGTTGCAAAATGGTACAGCAGTGGTTGGCAGCAATCAGAACTATGGAGTGCATACTATTGCTATATATTTCCACATGCAAGACAGAAGGGCTTGTGTCATTCAGCTGCTTGCTGACAATGAATGGAGTGCATACATGCAGAGAGTATCAATTCAGAGGATGAATGATTTGGTTACCATTGCTATATATTTCCACATGCAAGACAGAAGGGGCTTGTGTCATTCAGCTGCTTGCTGACAATGAATGGAGTGCATACATGCAGAGAGGATCAATTCAGAGGATGAATGATTTGGTTACCATTACTATATATTTCCACATGCAAGACAGAAGGGGTTTGTGTCATTCAGCTGCTTGCTGACAATGAATGGAGTGCATACATGCAGAGAGGATCAATTCAGAGGATGAATGATTTGGTTACCATTGCTATATATTTCCACATGCAAGACAGAAGGGGCTTGTGTCATTCAGCTGCTTGCTGACAATGAATGGAGTGCATACATGCAGAGAGGATCAATTCAGAGGATGAATGATTTGGTTACCATTGCTATATATTTCCACATGCAAGACAGAAGGGGCTTGTGTCATTCAGCTGCTTGCTGACAATGAATGGAGTGCATACATGCAGAGAGGATCAATTCAGAGGATGAATGATTTGGTTACCATTACTATATATTTCCACATGCAAGACAGAAGGGGTTTGTGTCATTCAGCTGCTTGCTGACAATGAATGGAGTGCATACATGCAGAGAGGATCAATTCAGAGGATGAATGATTTGGTTACCATTGCTATATATTTCCACATGCAAGACAGAAGGGGCTTGTGTCATTCAGCTGCTTGCTGACAATGAATGGAGTGCATACATGCAGAGAGGATCAATTCAGAGGATGAATGATTTGGTTACCTGTGTGAAGAGAGAAGATGAATGTTAATTCTTTGCCATGAATAACTGCCGTTTTCAAGATGCTTTTCTTCTGTGATGCTTAACTTCTGGGATGCATGCGCCCCCACAATATCTATCTATTATCTATCTATCTATCTATCTATCTATCTATCTATCTATCTATCTATCTGTCTGTCATCTATCTATCTATTATCTATCTATCTGTCTATCTATCTATTATCTATCTATCTGTCATCTATCTATCTATTATCTATCTATCTGTTATCTATCTATTATCTATCTATCTATATTTATATCTATCTATTATCTATCTATCCATTATCTATCTATCTATCTATCTATCTATCTATCTATCTATCTATCTATCTATCTATCTATCTATCTATCTATCTATCTATCTATCTATCTACAGTATATAAATCCAAAAAAGCAAGGAAGCATAGCATGCCATAAAGAGTTAAATTTTATTGTAGAAAAAAATTATCAACAACAGTGCATAATGATTAAAAGAGTAGGGACAATAATACAAATAAAGCTGCTTACAAATCAGGATATAGTAATACTAATTGGATATTGCACATATAGCTTTGGAAATTTAGAGAAAAAAGTATTTTTTACTTTATTTCAGGAGAGGTATGTAAATAAATATCTCTCAAAATATGCAAGCGCTTTAAATAAATAATTTAAACAAATGTACCAATAAATAAGGTGCAAGTGCAAGAAACAATATAAACATACAAGAAAAAAAGGTAGCACACTGTAGCGCTATAGCTTGCAAACACGAAATATGAAAAATATGAAAAATGAATTGCATCATTACCTTAGAAATATGAAAAATTGAGAAGTCTTAGCGCATAAGATGGCCAAATTATGTGAGCCTGATAGCCACATCAAGGCTCTTCTCGTATATCAGGTCCTAACTAATGCCTATCCTCGCTTAGAAAAGTCTGTCTGCATGGGAACATATGAATCTTCTCTCCAGACTAAAATCTACATCTCTGTGGAGGGGTGATGAACCTGTTGTAACCAAAAAGCCTGTGACCACCAGGTGGAGTGCTCAGGTAGAAGGCAAATGAATACATATCAAAAAACTGACCGGCACATCCAAACATAGATTCAGTGTGAACAGGTGCTAAACCTAGAGTCACCAACTCATATACATACAAGAAAAAAAGGTAGCACACTGTAGCGCTATAGCTTGCAAACACGAAATATGAAAAGTATGAAAAATGAATTGCGTCATTACCTTACAAATATGAAAAATTGAGAAGTCTTAGCCCATAAGATGGCCAAATTATGTGAGCCTGATAGCCACGTCAAGGCTCTTCTCGTATATCAGGTCCTAACTAATGCCTATCCTCGCTTAGAAAAGTCTGTCTGCATGGGAACATATGAATCTTCTCTCCAGACTAAAATCTACATCTCTGTGGAGGGGTGATGAACCTGTTGTAACCAAAAAGCCTGTGACCACCAGGTGGAGTGCTCAGGTAGAAGGCAAATGAATACATATCAAAAAACTGACCGGCACATCCAAACATAGATTCAGTGTTAACAGGTGCTAAACCTAGAGTCACCAACTCATATACATACAAGAAAAAAAGGTAGCACACTGTAGCGCTATAGCTTGCAAACACGAATATGAAAAATATGAAAAATGAATTGCATCATTACCTTAGAAATATGAAAAATTGAGAAGTCTTAGCGCATAAGATGGCCAAATTATGTGAGCCTGATAGCCACGTCAAGGCTCTTCTCGTATATCAGGTCCTAACTAATGCCTATCCTCGCTTAGAAAGTCTGTCTGCATGGGAACATATGAATCTTCTCTCCAGACTAAAATCTACATCTCTGTGGAGGGGTTATGAAATAATTGCATCATTCTTAGAATATGAAAAATGAGAGTTTGCGATAGGGCCATTTGAGCCTGTAGCATCAGCTTTCTCGTTATCAGTCAATAAGCCATCCTCCTTAGAAAAGTCTGTCTTGGGAATTGATTCTCTCAGACTAATACATCTTGTGGAGGTGATGAACCTGTGACAAAAAGCTGTGACCAGGTGGGTGCTCAGTAGAAGCATGATACATTCAAAAATGAGGCAATCAAAATAGATTCGTGTGAACGTGCAAACTGAGTCACCAACTAATCTCAGAAAAAAAGTACCACTTACGCATAGTGCAAAGAATTGAAAATATGAAAATGAATTGCATCATTACCTTAGAAATATGAAAAATTGAGAAGTCTTAGCGCATAAGATGGCAAATTATGTGAGCCTGATAGCCACGTCAAGGCTCTTCTCGTATATCAGGTCCTAACTAATGCCTATCCTCCTTAGAAAAGTCTGTCTGCATGGGAACATTGAATTTCTCTCCAGACTAAATCTACATCTCTGTGGAGGGGTGATGAACCTGTTGTAACAAAAAGCCTGTGACCACCAGGTGGAGTGCTAGGTAGAAGGCAAATGAATACATATCAAAAACTGACCGGCACATCCAAACATAGATTCAGTGTGAACAGGTGCTAAACCTAGAGTCACCAACTCATATACATACAAGAAAAAAAGGTAGCCACTGTAGCGCTATAGCTTGCAAACACGAAATATGAAAAATATGAAAAATAATTGCTCATTACCTTAAAATATGAAAAATTGAGAAGTCTTAGCCATAAGATGGCCAAATTATGTGAGCCTGATAGCCACGTCAAGGCTCTTCTGTATATCAGGTCCTAACTAATGCCTATCCTCGCTTAGAAAGTCTGTCTGCATGGGAACATATGATTTCTCTCAGACTAAAATCTACATCTCTGTGGAGGGGTGATGAACCTGTTGTAACCAAAAAGCTGTGACCACAGGTGGAGTGCTCAGGTAGAAGGCAAATGAATACATATCAAAAAACTGACCGGCACATCCAAACATAGATTCAGTGTAACAGGTGCTAAACCTAGAGTCACCAACTCATATACATACAGAAAAAAGTAGCCCCCTTTTGCGCTATAGCTTGAACACAAATAAAAAAATATAAAAAATGAATTGCATTTACCTTGAAATAAAAAAATTTTGAAGTTTAGGCTAAGGGCCAAATTATGTGGCCGATAGCCCTAAGGCTTTCTCTTATCGGTCCTAACTAATCCTTCCCGCTTAAAAAAGTCTGTCTGCAGGGAAAAACTTGAATTTTTCCAGACTAAAATCTAATCTCTGTGGGGGGGGATAAACCCTTTGAAACCCAAAAAACCCCTGTGCCCCGGGGGTGTCGGTAAAAGGAAAATTAAATCATTAAAAAAATGCGGACTCCAAACTGATTCAGTGTAACGGTGTAACCCCTAGGCACCAATCTTCATACAAGAAAAAAAAGGTTTGAACCCGTAGCGCTATGTTGAAAAGAAAAATGAAAAAATAAAAATGAATTGCTTTCCCCTTAAAATAAAAAAAATTTGGAAAAGTCTTGCCATAAGAGGAAAATTATTTTGGGCCGTACCGAAAAGGCCTTTGAATGGTTTTCCTAAAAATGCCTTCCCCTTTAAAAAAGTCTGTCTGCTGGGCATATGAATTTTCCCAGATAAATCTACATCTTGTGGAGGGGGTGAACCTGTTGAACCAAAAACCCTGGCCCACCAGGTGGGTGTCATTTTAAAAGGGAAAAATAATACTTAAAAAAAAACGCCGGCAACCAAAAATAGATTCAGGGGAAAAAGGTGCAAACCTAGAGCCCCCAATATTACTAAAAAAAAAAAGGAGCACACTGTGGCTATGTTGAAAACACAATATGAAAAAAAAAAAAAGGAATTGCATCATTACCTTGGGAAATAAAAAAAATTGAAAAATTTTAAAAGGCCAAAAGGGGCCCCAAATTTTTTGTGACCCTTGATCCCAAAGTAAATTTTTCTTCTCGTTTTTGGGGGGCCTAAAAAGGGCCTATCCCCCTTTTTAAAAAAGTTGCCCCCCCAAGGGGAAAACAAAAAAAAATCTTTTTCCCCAAAAACAAAAATTTTCTAACCCCTGGGGGGGTGTAAACCCTTTTTTGAAACCCCAAAAACCCGGGGGCCCCCCAGGGGGAGTGTGGGAAAAAAAGGAAAAAAAAACATAAAAAAAACCCCCCGGAAAAACCCAAAAACCTTAAAATTCAGTGTAAAAAGGGGAAAAATTTTGGTCCCCCCAATCATTTACAAAAAAAAAAAAAGGTTTAGCCACTGTGCGTTTCCCCCAAAACCAAAAAAAAAAAAAATTTATAAAAAAAAAATTGCATCATTACCGGGGGAAAATATGAAAAATTGAAAACCCCCTTAGCGCATAAGGGGCCCAAAAAATTTATGTGACCCTGGGGGGGCCACGTAAGGCCTTTCTTTTTTTGGGGGCCCAAAAACTAATGCCTATCCTCGCTTGAAAAGTCTGTCTGGGGGGAAAACCCCAAAAAAAATTTTTTTTCCCCCCATTTTTAAAATCAAAATTCTTGGGGGGGTTTTTGCCGGTTGAAACCCAAAAACCCCCTTTGTGACCCCCGGTGGAGTGCTGGGGAAAAAGGGCAAATAAATACAAAAAAAAAACCCGGCCCCCCCAAAAAATAGTTTTCAGGGGAAAAAACGGGTGCTAAACCAAAAAGAAAAAACTTTTTAATAAAAAAAAAAAAGGGTTTAGCCACTTTTAGCGTTAGCTTGCAAAAAAAATATAAAAAATATGAAAAATGAATTGCATCATTCCTTAAAAAATTTTTAAAAAAATTTGGGGAAGTCTTGGGGGCAAAAGAGGGCCCAAAATTTATGGGGCCCTTTTTTTCCACTTAAAGGTTTTTCTTTTATATCAGGTCCTAAAAATTTCCCTTTATCCTCCCTTAAAAAAATTTTGGGTTGCATGGGAACTTTTTAAATCTTCTTGGGGGAACAAAAAATTTTCTTCTCTGTGGGGGGTTTGAAGGGGTTGGGGAAACCCCAAAAAAACCCTTGTGCCCCCAGGGGGTTTTTGCTAGGGGGGGGGGGAAAAAAAAATAATCCCCAAAAAAAAACCCCCCGGAAATTTTCCCAAAATAGTTTTTTTGGGAAAGGGGGTTTTGCAAAACCCAAAGAGTCCCCAATATTTTTTTCAAAAAAAAGGGGGGGTTTCCCACCCCTGGGGCTTTGGGCTTAAAAACACGAAAAAAAAAAAAATTTAATAAAAAAGGGAATTGCATCCCCCCTTTAGAAATATGAAAAATTTTAAAAAAGTTTTGGGCCCCAAAAGGGGGGGGAAAAATTTTGGGGGTGACCCTGTGCCTTTTTAAAAGGCTTTTTTTTTTTATATCAGGCCCTTAAACCCTTTCCCTTTAAAAAAAAGTCTTTTCTGCAGGGGAACTTATGAATCTTCTCCCCCGGGACAAAAATCTACTTCTTTTTTGGGAGGGGTGTTTAAACCTGTTGAAACCCAAAAACCCTGTAAAAAGGGGGTTTTGGGGGAGTGCGGGGGTTTTAAAAGGGGCAAAAAAACCATATCAAAAAAGGGCCCGGCACATCCAAACTTTAAAGTGTGAACGGGGTAAAAAACCCCTAGAGTCAAAAACCCATATACATAAAAGGGAAAAAATTTTTGCACATTTTTAGCGCAAAGCTTGAAACACAAAATATGAAAAATATGAAAAAGGGAATTTAAATTCCCTTTTTAGAAATAGGGAAAAAATTGGAAGTTTTCCCCCAAAAAGGAGGGAAAATTTATGTGACCCTGATACCCCCCTCAAGGTTCTTTCGTATATAAAGGCCCTAACTAATGCCTATCCCCTTAAAAAAGTCTTTTGGGCAGGGGAAAAACATATAAATTTTTTCCCCCCAAAAAAAAAATTTTAAAATTTTTGTGGGGGGGTGATAAACCTTTTAAAAACCCCAAAAAACCTGTGACCACCAGGTGGATTGGGGGGGTTTGGGAAGGAAAAAAAAAATACATATCAAAAAACTGCCCGGGCCCCCCCCAAACATAGATTCAGTGTGAACGGGGGAAAAAAACCTGGGAGTCCCAAAACTATTTTCATAAAAAAAAAAAAAATTTTAGCACATTAGGCTATAGCTTGAAAACCCCCAAAATATAAAATTTTTAAAAAAAAAAGGGAAGGGCATTTTTTACCTTAGAAAAAAAAAAAAAATTTTTGGAGAAGTTTTGCGAATAAGAAAAAAAAATTATGTGACCCGGGTGCCACGTAAAGGCTTTTCGTTTTTTCAGGTAAAAACTTTGCCTTTCCTCGCTTAGAAAAGTCTGCCCTGAAATGGGAACATATAAATTTTTTTTCCAGCCCAAAAATCACATCTCTGTGGGGGGGTGAAAAAACCTGTTGTAAAAAAAAATGTGACCACCGGGGGGAAAATTTTTCCCAGGTAAAAGGGCAAATGAATACATATCAAAAAACTGGGGGCCCCCCCCAAAAAATTTAGATTCAGTGTAAAGGGGGGTGAAATTTTTGAGTCACCAATCATATACATACAAAAAAAAAGGGTAGCCCACTGTAGGTATTTTTTTGCAAACACAAAATTTATGAAAAAATTTGAAAAAAAAATTTTTGTTCTTTACCTTAAAAAAAAAAAAAAATTTGAGAATTTTTTTGCGCAAAAGAGGCCCAAAATTATGTGGGCCTGA
>JARQOD010000007.1:167528931-167566397 GCA_033576555.1 Oophaga sylvatica | reverse complement strand
ATGAGAGGCGTCACCACAGTAGAAACATAACCCATTGCGCTTTTGAAACTCATGACGCTGTGCCCAGAAGTCACTCCATCACATTGCATGGGCTCAGAAACTGGCTCACAAGGCAACACTATCTCACGCATACCTCTGCGCTCACACAAACATCTGTCAATTTGAATAGCCAATGACATAGAATCATTGAGACCAGAGGGAGCAGGGAATCCCACCATAACATCCTTTACATTCTCTGACAGCCCCTTCCGAAAAAGGGCTGCCAATGCATCATCATTCCATTTGGTCACGACTTCCCACTTTCGGAATTTCTGACAGTACAACTCAGCGTCTTCAAGACCCTGATTTAATGCCAGCAAGGTTTTTTCAGCTTGATCAGTGACATTAGGTTCATCGTACAATAACTCCAGAGCCAGAAAAAATACATCAATATCATTCAAAACAGGATCCCCAGGTGTCAGGGAAAAAGCCCAATCCTGAGGGTCGCCGCGCAGGAGAGAGATGACAATTTGAACCTGCTGTGCTGCGTTCCCTGAGGACTTAGGCTTTAAGGCAAAAAACAACTTACAGTTATTTTTGAAATTCAGAAATTTAGCCCGATCCCCCAAAAACAATTCTGGCATGGGAATCCTAGGTTCCACGACCGGCAACCCAGCAAGATAGGTAGCAATACTCCAAACCTCAGTGTCAAGCTGATCCACATGGCCAGACAACTGTGCAAGCTCCATTGAGAGAGAAAAAAAATCCTCCTCAGCACCCAGAGAAAAAGAGGGAAAAAATGCCACAAACAGGAAAAAAAAAATCTCTGACAACTTTTTTTTCTTTCCACACTATTTTTCCCTTCTGTGAGTACCATATAATTTTCAGTTTGGCCGGTGATACTGTTATGTTTAGGTAGCTGAGGAGATAAAACAAAAACAGCAATACACCAGAGAGGCTGGAACACATTGGATTGCAGTAACCTGAACTAACCACACAACTAGAGGTAGCCGTGGAGCGTTCCTATGTTGATCCTAGACGCCTCGTCACAGCCTGAGAAATAACTACACCTAAAGGTAGAAAGAGGAAAGCTATCTGCCCCGGAGCAGATCCCCAAAGAAAATAGGAAGCCCCCAAACATGTAATGGCAGTTAGACAAGAAGAAGCACGGACACAGACAGAAAATAGAATGAGCAAACGCTTGGGCCCAATCTGTCTAGACAGAAAAGTACAGGAAAGGATTCTTACTGCAATCCAAAAAAAACCCTAAAAAATACCAACTCTTCTGATTGCAAAAACACCTGAGATCACACGATCTCCACCACCTAAATCAGATCTCTGGTGTAACAAAACTAAGCCGCAGCCACTGAAAAAACAGGAAAAAGCAAATGAACAAATAACAGTGGCTACAGATAAACTGAGAGGAGCACAGGACCCAGGAGTGGACCGGCTGACCTCCACAAAAGTGCAGAGAACTATGCAAAAAAGCAAGCACAAAAATAAAAGCAGAAAATATCTTATCTGAAAGCAGAAGATGCAGGCAAGACTCCACAAACTTCCAAATGAACCAGGAACCACAATTGAGACAAGAACAATTGATCACCGGCAACCATCATGGGAGGGAACCTCCCTTATATCAGACCAGTCAGTGATCCCAGATTGCCATTCCTCGCTGAAAGGTTCAGTACTGTCTGTAACCACCAGAGGGAGCCTCTGCTCAGAAACCATCTCTAGCACATTCATAACACTCATTATACTGTATGGAACAATATGTGGGGTTCATTATACTCTATGGGGACCGTCCTATACTGTATGTCACATTATATGAGGATTATCATATACTGGAGCATTATGTGTAGCTTATCATATACTGTATGGAACGTTATATGGGGCTAATTATGTATGGAGCAATATATGTTGCTCATTATTCTGTATGGAGCAATATATTGGGCCCATTATTCTGTATGGAGCATCATATATGGGACTCATTATTCTGTATGCCCCCACAACTTTAGCCAAATTACCCCCAGTTTTCAATGCGTTACTATTATTATAAAGTAAATTAAGATTGACAAGCTTAAGTAATAAGAATTGATGTCGTTGGCATTGAAATGGGCACTGTAGGTGTGTTTACTGTCCTCCACTCCCTGCCGACTCTTCTTCCCCATTGACTTGCATTGAGGTCGGTTCGAGTTTCAGTCGGACCTTCGACTTTTTCCGATAGTCGGCTGATTTCGTTCGACTCGACTTTTGGAAAAGTCGGGTGGTCCGAAACTCGACTCGACTCTCCCGGAGGCAAAGTTGCTCATCTCTAGTAGTTATGTGACATCTGTGTAGCATTCATCTATATGTTTGCTGTCCATGTCCATGTGTCACATCTGTGTGGCATCCGTGTACCGTCCATGTGCCATGTGACATGTACCGGTGCCTGGGAAAAGCAGTACAGTTAGCTTTTCCCAGGCGCTGGGTGCTGAAGGCAGATCTCATCATTGTTCCCTGGTCTCCCAGTGATCAGCACGACCGGGTGACAATAATGGGAGTTGTATTCAGCACCTGATGTGTACCTCCTGTGTAAAATAAAGAATTAATAAAAAATGGCTTGGGTTCCTGTATAATTTTGATAACCAGCAAAGGGAAAGCCCACAGCTGGGGACTGACATCACTAATCTGGGAAAAGGGACAATTCCCAGGCTATTAATAACAACTCACAGCTGTTTGCTTTGCCTTTATGGGTTAGTTTATGGGGGACTCCAGAACGAAAATGACATAGGGTTCCCCTAGAAATTTTAACCAGCAAAGTCTAAACAGACAACTGTGGGTTGATATTAATAGCCTGGGAAAGGGCCAGGGATATTGCATCCTCTTCCAAGCTACCGACATCAGCCCTCAGCCACCTCCATAAGATTATCCAAATCTGGTGCTTAGCCTAACTCTTCCCACTTGCCTGGTGTGGTGTCAATTGGGGGTAATAGGATTGGGATTGATGTCAGCTTTGTATTGTCAGCTGACATCAAGCCCAGGGGTTAGTAATGGAGAATAGAGTTGAGCGATACTTTCCGATATCCTAAAGTATCGGAATCGGAATGGTATCGCCGATATCACTAAAATATCGGCGATACCCGATACCGATACGGAAGTCCCATGTAAGTCTATGGGAACAAATATCGAAATTAAAAAAAAACCCATTGTTGCCTTGTTGGTTAATTGTACATGAAGGAAAACAAGAAAGAGTAATGTAGAATGTATTGGGGAAGGTTGAGGAGACATTAAAGGCATAGATGTTTAACCCAATCAAATGGAATAGCATAAATATTTTTTTTTTTAAAGATGTTCGGATTGACGAAGAAATTGACAATGTTAACGTTTTTTATATTTTGGCAAATATGTATATTACACAACTTCCATGCTCTTCATCTTCACCTTTTTAACTTTTCACACACTTTCTCCTTCATAATCTTCTGCAGCATCATCTTTTTCATCAAATTATTCTTCATCTTCACCTTCTTTATCTTCTTCTTAAACTTCTTGCTATTCATCTTTGTTAACATTACTCATATTCTTCTTATTAAACTATTATTCTTATTCAATATTCTGCTTCATCTTCTTCATCATATTCTTATTTGTGACAGAGAATCCTGTACTTGTAATCTGTCAAAGTATGAATTTTTCATCCTTCCGTTCTTGCTGTCACAAAAGATTTAAATTACAACAGTATTTGTCCGTGTTCAGTTTAGCCTGCAGCAGCAGGCATTTTCCAGGGGCACCACGAGGAGGAACGGACTCACCCCCATACACTGCTTAGTCTTCTTCTGCTTAGAATTTAGAGCATATATTTTGCTCTTCATTTTGGTCTTATACTTCATGTTCTTCTGCTTTTAGATTTTCTGCTTATTGTTCTTGTGTCTCTTGTTCCGTATCTTGTATTTGTAGCACAATCTTGTACCAGCTGATGTTACTGGGACACGGTTTTACTAAGCAGGAGGTACCTGTGCTCCAAAGCACTACCAAGACCAGCAGACGTTGCTGGAACTCGGATACCGAGATGGAGGCACCTAGGCCAAAGGCACTGTGGAGAACCAGCTGAACGGTACTGGAACCCGGAGGGGCAGCAGAAGGAAAAGAGCCAATGGCACAACGAGGACCAGCTGACGTTACTGGGACAACGGTACTAAGCAGGAGGTACCTGTGCTCCAAAGCACTACCAAGGACCAGCAAGACATTGCTGGAACTCGGATACCGAGATGGAGGCACCTAGGCCAAAGGCACTGCGGAGAACCAGTTGACGGTACTGGAACCCGGACGGGTAGCAGAAGGTACAAGAGCCAATGCAAGTAACGAGGACCAGCTGACTGTGCTGGAACCCGGAGGGGCAGCAGAAGGAAAAGAGCCAATGGCACAACCGAGGACCAGCTGACGTTACTGAACCCCAGTAACACAGGAGAAGTGTTGACTGTGCTAACAGCACTTCCGAGCAACAACTGGCGGTTGTTGGAGCCCAGGGTCAAGGAGGATGTTTAAATACTAGATCAAGTAATTTCCTTGTTACCTGTCAATTTTAAATGTCTATACTTCAAACAAGAGAAAGATAACCTTTACTACCATAAGATGATGATTTCATTTAAACTAATATCTAGATAAATAAAGAATTGACAAACATAAACACATACATTAACATGTTGAACAGCAATGCAAACCACAAAATAAATTAGTTAAGGAATCTTTCTATACGGTTGTACATAAAAGCATACAAGTACATATCGAATCCATTAATGATGGATAAGTAACAGTATGTACACCATTTTTATTGTATAGACAATGAATGTCTGACTTCAAAACATCATCAGCATTACAAGTTATCTGTGATATTACTAAAATGTTCCATTTGCTGAATAATGTCACTAAATATTTTATACAAAATTATACAATTTCCATCATGTAATACTCATAATATGTGGCAATAATCATTTTTATTAACAAACATAACCTTTAAAAAGTGCATAGTGCATAGTGAAAATTGCTATTTATGGCTGACTGTGACTGTCGACTTGGAAGCATGACAACAGATAGATAAGGTATATATAGATGAGACTTTCATAGCCACAGATGGTGAATTGCGATGTAATACTGTACCTCAATAAAGTGTGCGTCACTACTACATAATTTTTTTATATAGCTTTATAAAACAGGGTACATGGATGTATGCTTGTGCCTTTGTTTTGACGCACAGACTGCCTTCCTGCTGAGACGCATTGGGTAGTGAACAGTTGTGTGCAGTGTTCACTGCAGTCTCTGCGGAATAACCACACTTAGACCTTATAACTTTTCAGACTTTCTTTATCAATCTACCAAGATGAAAAAGGCAGGGAGTAAGGCACGTGGTCGTGGAGTTTCTTCAGGAGAGGACGTGGGGATTCTGTGGCTGCTGCGGCCCCCAGTGACACAGCATCCACCAGTTTTCCCGTGAGCGTTCCTTTATGCGCACTTTTGTAGGAGCTCGGAGTACCCCCTGCTGCGGGAAGAACAAATTGAAGCCGTTGTTGTTTGGATGTCAGCCAATGCATCGACTTCAATTGCTTCCACCTCCTCTCAGGACCACAGCACTGTTGGGCAACCATCTGTCTCTTCACCGCCTGGCAAATTGCCCAGGCAGTCAGAGAGTTCTGTACAGGAGCCAGCTGAGTGTCTGCTTCTGTTCTCAGAATCTATTGGCTTGCAAACAGGGCCCAGCCAAGCAGCATTCTGTAATGTGAAGAGGGAGTATGCAGTGATGCGCAACAGCTGTGTCTCTCTGAATCTGAAGAGGCGGGTGAGACAGTGCCGATGGTCAGCACACCGCAGAACGCATCTGATGATGATGAGACCCAGGTGCCAGTTTCTGTTGAGCATGGTGCTGGCCAGACCACCCAACAGCAGGTGTTGGAAGAGGGTAGTGGAGATGATGAGGTCCAAGACCCAACATGGCATGAGGAACAGGAAGGTGGTGGGAGCAGCTCAGAGGAATACTAATATAATAATAATAATATTAATTTATATAGCGCCCATCATATTCCGCAGCGCTTTACAGTTTAGCCGTTTCAGAACACAAGTCATAAGTAACAACGTTAACAATACAATAATTTAAGCTAAATAAGTCGCCCTGCTCGTGACAGCTTACAATGTACAATGAGATGGGGGGAGATACAAAGTATAGGTGTTTATATACAATGGTGCATTTACAATGATGTTCCAGCCATCTTAAGGGACTGAGGGATGGAGATAGTGAATGGGCTAGAGACAACACACACACTTACACAGAATACATAGAATGACTTTGATTAGTGAATGTGATAGGCCGCTCTGAACAAATGTGTTTTGAGGGAGCGCCTGAAACCATGCAAATTGTGGATAGTCCTAATTTCTTGGGGTACAGCATTCCAGAGGATTGGCGTTAGAGCAGGAGAAGTCTTGGAGTCGGGAGTGGGAGGTACGTATTAGTGCAGAGGTTAGTCGAAAGTCGTTTGCAGAGCGCAGCAGTCGGTTAAGCCGATAGATAGAAATGAGGGAGGAGATGTAGGAGGGGTGCTGCACTGTGGAGAGCTTTGTGGGTGAGAACCAGTACTTTGGTTGAAAGCTGGGAGAGGCCTAGAGAAATGGTTAGTGATAGAAGGAAGATAGAGGAAGACATTGCCCCAACGGTACAAACAGGAGGGAGAGTTAGGCTGCAGACTCGGTTGCCTGTAGCCTCCAGTTTGGCACCTGTTCGGAGCAGTTGTCTTCCAAAAGTCAAAACGTGCGCTCCCAGGACTTGCACTGCGTGGTCCTTTTTTCACACACTTGCACATGATATTTGCTATGTGAAATGCAAGCTGTGTAATCAAAAATTAAAAATAGCTAAAAGTGTCAGTCACCTCAATACCACAAATATGTGGAAACATGTGCGGACAAAGCACGTAGTTGAGTTACAAAACACACTAGAGATGTAGGCCAACCTACAGCAGCACCTACATCTTCAGGTTGTGTTGAAGCCTCTCATCGAGCTCACACACAGCTGGTTATGCTTCCTCACAGGATCGCCATGGAAGAACCTCGGCCACTGTTGTCCAGAGACAAACTGTTATTCCACACACGCAGCAAGTTCCCTATCATCCTCACACTCCCAGGCCACAAAACA
Organism: Oophaga sylvatica; assembly: GCA_033576555.1. Classification (NCBI taxonomy): domain Eukaryota; kingdom Metazoa; phylum Chordata; class Amphibia; order Anura; family Dendrobatidae; genus Oophaga; species Oophaga sylvatica. Next base: position 167,559,268 of record JARQOD010000007.1, on the reverse strand, counting down.
GCCATCGGTTAGCACAGGCATGGGATAAAAGACGGCCATACTCCGCAAACCATGCACGATCACAGGCTCTGAATGCTGGCATTGCAAAACTCCTGTCCCTTGAAATGCTGTGATTCAGGTGGTGGAGACAGACAGTTTCCGTAACTGAATATCATTGTCAATCCCACAATACAATGTGCCAAGCCGATTTCATTTCAGCAGGCAAGCCGTCCTGGTCTGCAAAAGCATGTTGAGGGAAAAAAATTAAACATGCGCTACTAAAGCCCTCAGTAGCAAGGTCCACCTGACCACCGATGCGTGGACCAGTACCCATTGTTATGATCTGCTACAACCAGTAAGGAAAGAAGGGAATTCTGTCCCTACAATACAAACTAAGCTGAATCCCTACGATGTAACGGGGAACCTGATCCTGCGACCAGACCCGCTAAAGTCCTCATCTAGTGTGAACGAAGACCTATAGTTGCGAGGGAGTAATCCCTACAAGATCTAGGGACTGTGAGAAAAGGTGGACACCTCCTAACATAAATTGTAGCATGGATAATTAAACAGAAAAAAAAATACTTTGTGATCCTAACATCAAGCAAAACTGACAGATTAAGGCACCTAAGCACCCGGCTAGCTTAACAGTAGATAATACAATGAAGTCAAGCAAAGCCAGAAGGGCGGAGCCAGACTAAATAGGGAAAAAAGGTCATGTGACCAGCAAACTGAAACAAAACCTAACAAGAGGGTTCTAACACCCATGGCCAGGGACAATACCTTTCCCTCACTGCCCATTGGGTCAATGTTGTGCAGCCGGGTACTGATCTTGCGAGTGGCGCTGTACGTGTTCTGCCAACCCAAGGATTGCAGGAATCAAGTCTGTACACATTGATTCCTCCTCCTATTCCAGTTCCTCAGAATCATCGCTGCAGGAGCCGTCACGGTTTTACCTCCACATGGACCCGTGAACGTTTACCTGTTGCGACCGATATGAGCACAGCCGTGTCCAAATGTCAACAGGCCATCCTGAAATTAATTTCCATGGGGAATCTTAGCCACACAGCGCAGGAGCTCTGTAATGCCATAAAGCAGGAGAGCGACGTGTGGTTTTTGGAAGAGAATCTACAGGCAGGCTTGTAGTGTGTGACAATGGCCGAAATCTGGTGTCAGCTCTGGGCCTTGGCAACCTCACTCACATACCATGTCTGTCATATGTGCTCAACTTGGTCGTGCAGAGTTTTTTGAGGGACTATCGGATCTTGATGCACTGCTGCACAAGGTCCGCCTAGAGTGCGCTCACTTGCGACGTTCCAGCATGGCCAGATCGCTGATTGCAGCTCTGCAACGCAGATTTCACCTTCATGAACATCGCATCATATGTGACGTACCCACCAGGTGGAATTCCTCGTTACATATGTTGGAGCGGTTGTGTGAGCAGCAGCCAACAGTAATGGAAATATCAGCTGCATCAGGCGCATGTCAACTCGCAATTTGCGCCGTTCACACTTCACCACTACTGAGTGGGCCTCTATAATAAGAATAATAATATTATTTATTTATATAGCGCCATAATATTCCGCAGTGCTTTACAGTTTAACAGTTTCAAAACACGAGTCATAAGTAACAACGTTAACAATACAATAATTAAAGCAAAATCAGCCGCCCCTGCTGGTGAAAGCTTACAATCTACAATGAGGTGTGGGAGATACAAAGTACAGGTGTTTATATACAATGGTGTTTTTACAATGATGGTCCAGGCCATTTTAAGGAAGTGAGGGATGCATGGAGATAGTGAATGGGCTACACACACAGAATTACACATAGAATGACTTTGATTAGTGAATGTGATAGGCCACTGTGAACAAATGTTTTTTTTGAGGGAGCGCCTGAAACCATCCAAATTGCGGATAGTCCTAATTTCTTGGGTAGAGCATTCCAGAGGATTGGCGCAGCGCGGGTGAAGTCTTGGAGTTGGGAGTGGGAGGTACGGATTAGTGCAGGGGTTTTAGTCGAAGGTCGTTTGCAGAGTGCAGCAGTCGGTTAGGCCGATAAATATAAATAAGGGAGGAGATGTAGGGGGGTGCTGCGCTGTGGAGAGCTTTGTTGGTGAGAACCAGTAATTAGAATTGGATCCTATAATGAATGGGCAGCCACTGCCAGTGTAATGAGTGGCGAATAACTCTATGAAGGATATCTGCCACGTTTTGCGTGCGTTTGATGAGTCAACGCGGATGGCGAGTGCAGATGATGCACTAGTCAGCCTGACTGTCCCCCTTATCTGCCTGCTTCAAAAAACACTGCAAGCACTAAGGCATGAGGTTTTGGAAGAGGTGGAGGATGAGGAGTCACAAATTCCATCACCTTCTGGACAGTCAGCGCAACGTGGTTCCTCACAAAGGGCTGGAGGACTTTCAAAGTACCATGCTGTATCAACAATTGAACCTCCAGAGTCGCTGTCTATATTTTCATAACCATTACAAACTTTTAATGTATTTACAAAGCACATAATGTACATTTTTTGTCTATCCTTTTGTAATGCTATTGTGTTTCCATAAACTGATGTTACAGAATTATGATACAAAGTTTTTAAATTTTGAGTTGTAAATTTATATGTATTTGAAGGACTTTGTGAGGAGGATGAGGAGGAGTCAATGGAGGAGGAAGACATCGCTCCAGAGGGAGGTAGACAATGCTTAGTCAGTATGTAACCAAGGGTGGGGTGATGCACAGCAGGCGGAGATGACGCCTCTTGCAGGGGACAACGTTTCTTGGCCAGTTGGGAGTCTGCAGCACATGGTTGATTTCATGCTGCAGTGGCTGAGAAACGACCGCCGCATCGAACACATTCACACCACGTCTGATTATTGGGTGTACACCCTCCTAGACCCTCGCTACCGGGACAACTTACAAAGCCTCATCACACCGTTGAACCGGAGCGTAAAATGCGGAAGTACCAAGACACACTGGTGCAATCCATAATGTTCTCCATTCCAGCCGAGAGCACTGCTGCTGCTACTGATTTACAAAGCAGCTCTGTGCGTCGAGGCAGTGGAGGGCAGCTCTGCACAAAGGGAGCACAAGCAGCGCCTCTGCACAGGGCAAGAACAGTAATGTTCCAAATGTGTCGAAGTTTTGTGGCAGCGCCACCAATGTCTACACCATCCGAGACGGCTCCAGTCAGCAGGAGGCAACATTTCCGTAAGATGGTTACAGACTACATGTCTTGCCCTCTCAGTGTACTCTCAGATGGCTCTTCCCCATTCAAGTTTTGTGTCTCTAAGCTGGATACATGGCCAGAGCTTAGCCAGTATGCATTGGAGGTGCTGGCTTGATCTGCTGCCAGTGTATTATCGGAGCGCGTCTTTACTGCTGCAGGTGGTGTACTAACAGACCGTTGCATGCGACTATCCTACGATAATGTAGAACGGCTTACTTTTCTGAAAATGAACTAGGCATGGATCTCGCCTGAATTTGCCTGTCCGGTTTCAGATTAACTAACTGGTTGGCAAACGTTTTCCATGTCTCCCGTTATGTTCATCTTTCTACCACCTGAGCTATACTCCCTGGGCTACAACACTGCCAGTTGCTGCTCAGAAGTGTCGTGTCCACAGACCAATACACAAGCTATAGTGATAGTGGGGTTCAGTAACGCCTGCTGTTCCCCTGCTGTGTGTCCGGGAAAAAATTACTGCTACCTAGCTACACATGTTTAAAAAAAACATGACATGTTAAAGTGGCTAGTGCTAACACATAGATATCAGGCTACACCCTTATTTCTAAGCTGTAAACAAGTGAAACGTCAAATTTAAAACCATTCAATGATTAGTGTTGGTAACAAATCTGTAACTAAATAATTGTGACATATTATGACAGATATCCACATGTCTAACACAAATGCTAACACAAAAGCATACTTATGCTATAGGGTACTGATGGTGAACCTTCTCACTCCATAACTTTGACCAATCCAACTCACATCATGCCTCAAATGCTGCAATGTTGGAAGTGCATAATGTGGGTTGAACTTTTACAACAGCTGCAGTGCGAAGGTTATCCTTCTGTGTTCTTGGCTTTTAAATAAAAGCATACAAGTAAATATAATAATACATTGTTGATTAAGGGACATGATGTACACCTGTAATATTGTGCAAACAATGGATGTAGGACTATTCCTCTTCAACATTACTTATATTTGTGTCATTTGAAAAAATACATATTTTAGTTAAAAATTAAAAACCCATGTTCAGTAGCTGTGAAAGGCCCGTTTGTGTACTTCTATATTGTTTGCAACCAATGTATTGTATACGGATGGAAGCGCGTCACACTAATAGATTAGATTTATTTTAAATGGAATGTAGCAGAACCATTGGAGATAAATGAAAAGGATGAGCCACTGAGACACGCTCAGCAGAGTACAAGCAGCAGTGCTTGAACAAGTAACTGGAGCGTGATGTGCACTCAAAAAGTAAAAAACACAGACTGAAGTGAACACTGAAACACAACTGTCCACAATCTTGAAAGGCTACTCCTTTGTGTACTTCTATAGTGTTTGCAACCAATGTATTGTATACGGATGGAAGCGCGTCACACTAATAGATTAGATTTATTTTAAATGGAATGTAGCAGAACCAATTGGAGATAAATGAAAAGGATGAGCCACTGAGACACGCTCTCAGCAGAGTACAAGCAGCAGTGCTTGAACAAGTAACTGGAGCGTGATGTGCACTCAAAAAAGTAAAAAACACAGACTGAAGTGAACACTGAAACACAACTGTCCACAATCTGTGAAAGGCTACTCCTTTGTGTACTTCTATAGTGTTTGCAACCAATGTATTGTATACGGATGGAAGCGCGTCACACTAAAGATTAGATTTATTTTAATGGAATGTAGCAGAACCAATTGGAGATAAATGAAAAGGATGAGCCACTGAGACACGCTCAGCAGAGTACAAGCAGCAGTGCTTGAACAAGTAACTGGAGCGTGATGTGCACTCAAAAAAGTAAAAACACAGACTGAAGTGAACACTGAAACACAACTGTCCACAATCTGTGAAAGGCTACTCCTTTGTGTACTTCTATAGTGTTTGCAACCAATGTATTGTATACGGATGGAAGCGCGTCACACTAATAGATTAGATTTATTTTAAATGGAATGTAGCAGAACCAATTGGAGATAAATGAAAAGGATGAGCCACTGAGACACGCTCAGCAGAGTACAAGCAGCAGTGCTTGAACAAGTAACTGGAGCGTGATGTGCACTCAAAAAAGTAAAAAACACAGACTGAAGTGAACACTGAAACACAACTGTCCACAATCTGTGAAAGGCACTCCTTTGTGTACTTCTATAGTGTTTGCAACCAATGTATTGTATACGGATGGAAGCGCGTCACACTAATAGATTAGATTTATTTTAAATGGAATGTAGCAGAACCAATTGGAGATAAATGAAAAGGATGAGCCACTGAGACACGCTCAGCAGAGTACAAGCAGCAGTGCTTGAACAAGTAACTGGAGCGTGATGTGCACTCAAAAAAAGTAAAAAACACAGACTGAAGTGAACACTGAAACACAACTGTCCACAATCTGTGAAAGGCTACTCCTTTGTGTACTTCTATAGTGTTTTGCAACCAATGTATTGTATACGGATGGAAAGCGCGTCACACTAATAGATTTGATTTATTTTAAATGGAATGTAGCAGAACCAATTGGAGATAAATGAAAAGGATGAGCCACTGAGACACGCTCAGCAGAGTACAAGCAGCAGTGCTTGAACAAGTAACTGGAGCGTGATGTGCACTCAAAAAAGTAAAAACACAGACTGAAGTGAACACTGAAACACAACTGTCCACAATCTGTGAAAGGCTACTCCTTTGTGTACTTCTATAGTGTTTGCAACCAATGTATTGTATACGGATGGAAGCGCGTCACCTAATAGATTAGATTTATTTTAAATGGAATGTAGCAGAACCAATTGGAGATAAATGAAAAGGATGAGCCACTGAGACACGCTCAGCAGAGTACAAGCAGCAGTGCTTGAACAAGTAAACTGGAGCGTGATGTGCACTCAAAAAAGTAAAAAACACAGACTGAAGTGAACACTGAAACACAACTGTCCACAATCTGTGAAAGGCTACTCCTTTGTGTACTTCTATAGTGTTTGCAACCAATGTATTGTATACGGATGGAAGCGCGTCACACTAATAGATTAGATTTATTTTAAATGGAATGTAGCAGAACCAATTTTGGGGATAAATGAAAAGGATGAGCCACTGAAACACGCTCAGCAGAGTACAAGCAGCAGTGCTTGAACAAGTAACTGGAGCGTGATGTGCACTCAAAAAAGTAAAAAACACAGACTGAAGTGAACACTGAAACACAACTGTCCACAATCTGTGAAAGGCTACTCCTTTGTGTACTTCTATAGTGTTTGCAACCAATGTATTGTATACGGATGGAAGCCGTCACACTAATAGATTAGATTTATTTTAAATGGAATGTAGCAGAACCAATTTGGGGATAAATGAAAAGGATGAGCCACTGAGACACGCTCAGCAGAGTACAAGCAGCAGTGCTTGAACAAGTAACTGGAGCGTGATGTGCACTCAAAAAAGTAAAAAACACAGACTGAAGTGAACACTGAAACACAACTGTCCACAATCTGTGAAAGGCTACTCCTTTGTGTACTTCTATAGTGTTTGCAACCAATGTATTGTATACGGATGGAAGCGCGTCACACTAATAGATTAGATTTATTTTAAATGGATGTAGCAGAACCAATTGGAGATAAATGAAAAGGATGAGCCACTGAGACACGCTCAGCAGAGTACAAGCAGCAGTGCTTGAACAAGTAACTGGAGCGTGATGTGCACTCAAAAAAGTAAAAAACACAGACTGAAGTGAACACTGAAACACAACTGTCCACAATCTGTGAAAGGCTACTCCTTTGTGTACTTCTATAGTGTTGCAACCAATGTATTGTATACGGATGGAAGCGCGTCACACTAATAGATTAGATTATTTTAAATGGAATGTAGCAGAACCAATTGGAGATAAATGAAAAGGATGAGCCACTGAGACACGCTCAGCAGAGTACAAGCAGCAGTGCTTGAACAAGTAACTGGAGCGTGATGTGCACTCAAAAAGTAAAAAACACAGACTGAAGTGAACACTGAAACACAACTGTCCACAATCTGTGAAAGGCTACTCCTTTGTGTACTTCTATAGTGTTTGCAACCAATGTATTGTATACGGATGGAAGCGCGTCACACTAATAGATTAGATTTATTTTAAATGGAATGTAGCAGAACCAATTGGAGATAAATGAAAAGGATGAGCCACTGAGACACGCTCAGCAGAGTACAAGCAGCAGTGCTTGAACAAGTAACTGGAGCGTGATGTGCACTCAAAAAAGTAAAAAACAGACTGAAGTGAACACTGAAACACAACTGTCCACAATCTGTGAAAGGCTACTCCTTTGTGTACTTCTATAGTGTTTGCAACCAATGTATTGTATACGGATGGAAGCGCGTCACACTAATAGATTAGATTTATTTTAAATGGAATGTAGCAGAACCAATTGGAGATAAAATGAAAAGGATGAGCCACTGAGACACGCTCAGCAGAGTACAAGCAGCAGTGCTTGAACAAGTAACTGGAGCGTGATGTGCACTCAAAAAAGTAAAAAAACACAGACTGAAGTGAACACTGAAACACAACTGTCCACAATCTGTGAAAGGCTACTCCTTTGTGTACTTCTATAGTGTTTGCAACCAATGTATTGTATACGGATGGAAGCGCGTCACACTAATAGATTAGATTTATTTTAAATGGAATGTAGCAGAACCAATTGGAGATAAATGAAAAGGATGAGCCACTGAGACAACGCTCAGCAGAGTACAAGCAGCAGTGCTTGAACAAGTAACTGGAGCGTGATGTGCACTCAAAAAAGTAAAAAACACAGACTGAAGTGAACACTGAAACACAACTGTCCACAATCTGTGAAAGGCTACTCCTTTGTGTACTTCTATAGTGTTTGCAACCAATGTATTGTATACGGATGGAAGCGCGTCACACTAATAGATTAGATTTATTTTAAATGGAATGTAGCAGAACCAATTGGAGATAAATGAAAAGGATGAGCCACTGAGACACGCTCAGCAGAGTACAAGCAGCAGTGCTTGAACAAGTAACTGGAGCGTGATGTGCACTCAAAAAAGTAAAAAACACAGACTGAAGTGAACACTGAAACACAACTGTCCACAATCTGTGAAAGGCTACTCCTTTGTGTACTTCTATAGTGTTTGCAACCAATGTATTGTATACGGATGGAAGCGCGTCACACTAATAGATTAGATTTATTTTAATGGAATGTAGCAGAACCAATTGGAGATAAATGAAAAGGATGAGCCACTGAGACACGCTCAGCAGAGTACAAGCAGCAGTGCTTGAACAAGTAACTGGAGCGTGATGTGCACTCAAAAAAGTAAAAAAACACAGACTGAAGTGAACACTGAAACACAACTGTCCACAATCTGTGAAAGGCTACTCCTTTGTGTACTTCTATAGTGTTTGCAACCAATGTATTGTATACGGATGGAAGCGCGTCACACTAATAGATTAGATTTATTTTAAATGGAATGTAGCAGAACCAATTGGAGATAAATGAAAAGGATGAGCCACTGAGACACGCTCAGCAGACTACAACCAGCAGTGGTTGAAGAACTAACTGGAGCGTGATCTGCACTCAAAAAATCAAAACCTCACAGACTGCAGTGAACACTGAAACACAACTATTCACTATCTGTGAAAAGCTCCTTTCTGTACTTCTATAGTGTTTGCAACCAATGTATTGTATACGGATGGAAGCACGTCACACTAATAGATTTGATTTTTTTTCTAATATAATGGAGCTGCACCATTCCACTAAATAAAATAAAAAAAAAAAAAAAAAGTGACACGTGTAGATGCCTACAAACAGCGGTGGATGCAGAGAAAAACTGCAGCGTCACCTGCACTGTCACACACACACCTTGCACAGAGCTGTTAAAACAACACTGGCAAAATGAAGCTTTACACAGCGGTTGGTAAACTAGCCTGCCTCAAGCACAGTAGTACACAAAATCGCAATATCTAACTGTCCCTCAGAGTCAGCACAGCAGCGTTCTGTCCCTAACTGAGTTCACAGCACAGTGACGCTAAAATGGCTGCGGCGCCTTTTATAGTGCATTCTGACATCATTTCAGCAGCAATCACAGCCATGCCATTAGTTAAGATGACCGCATCATTACAGGATGTGCCCACACTTCGTAGGATTCCTCATTGGCTGACTAAAATCACATTGCCTCTCAAAGAATTATGGGAACTTCCGATTCCGGTATACGATATTGAAAAAGTATCGGAATTAAGTATCGGAATTCCGATAACGCGAATATCGGCCGATACCCGATACTTGCGGTATCGGAATGCTCAACACTAGTTAGAATGACACAAGCTAATATGAAATACTAAAATTTTGCTATGTATATATATGAGAAGACCCTGAGGGTCCCTGGATTCCCCTATCACATCTGTCTGACGAGAAGATAATCGATTTGTATAACACTGTAATCCATCTCTGCTACATCTGGATGTTTTGATTAACAATGGCATGATGTGACCATTCACCCTGACATCCAGGAGACAATGAGCTCAACTTTGTGGCGCAGCTTCAGAGACAAGCGGTAATGTCATAGAGGATAAAGCATGTCAATGCCAGCTACTCCCACACTCACTTTACTGTGAGCCTGCCCATGAACTGCGGTGACCTCAAGGTGATTTCAGCACTACCACCTTGAGAAAAGTCTTGTGACCGCAGCTCTTGACTTACTGGAAGCCAGAGATAACAGTCACAAGCTCTCAATGTAAGTCTATGAGCCTTGTCCTTGCTCTTATGGGCTTACATTGAGAAGTAACTTCCAGATAACCCATCAAACACTGGAGCGATCTGCAGGACACAAACTGCTGAAGACCAACCGGAGCTATGCTGGGAACAGAAGACAGTGGATGGTGAGTATAACACTAGGGGCAGGGAACTTACAGTAGTAACGCCACTCCAACAGTTGAAATAAAGCCGGAGTGCTGCTATAACCCCTGTCTGCCATCCTACGTACTATCCTGCCCATGAAACCTGGGACAATTTGACCAGGACGGGATAGTATCGGGAGTGCGGCCAATCGCAGCCGGGTGTCAGCTGATTATCACAGCTGACACCCAGCACTATGTGCAGGAGCGGTCACGGACAGCTCCCGGCACATTAACCCGCTGGCACACCGCGATCAAACATGATCGCGGTTTGTACTGGGGCACAGGGAAGCATCATGCAGGGAGGGGGCTCCCTGTGTGCTCTCCTGAGGCCTCAGAGCAGCGCAATGTGATCGCGCTGTTCTGAGGCATTCCTCACTGCCAGACCCCGGATCCAAGATGGCCGCCCGGTCCTGCAGGGAGGCGGCTTCCTCAGTGCCTGCTGAGAGCAGTCGCTGAGGAAGCCTGCAGCAGTGCCTGTGAGATCGCTGCTCTCACAGAGTGCTGTGCACACTGTGAGACCAGTGATCTGATAAAATACAGTGATGTCCCACCCTGGGACAAAGTAAAAAAGTTTAAAAAATGAAAATCACAAGTGTAAAAAAAAATTCCAAAATAAAGGAAAAAATATATATATTATCCAATAAATTCATTTCTTCCTGTAAATAAAAAAAACAAAACAATAAAAGTACACATATTTGGTATCGCCGCGTCCGTAACAACTACCCTATAAAACTGTCTAACTAGTTAAGCCTTTTAGTGAACCCCTTAAAAAAAAACACAAAGCAAAAAATCAATGCTTTATTATCATACCGCCGAACAAAAAGTAGAATAACACGCGATCAAAACGACCGATATAAATAAACATGTTACCGCTGAAAACATCATCTTGTCCCGCAAAAAACGAGCCACCATACAGCATCTTCAGCAAAAAAATAAAAAGTTATAGCTCGCAGAATAAAGCGATGCAAAAATAATTATTTTTTATATGAAATTGTTCTTATTGTATAAAAAAAACATAAAAAAAATATAAATGAGGTATCGCCGTAATCGTACTGACCGAACAATAAAACTGCTTTATCAATTTTACCACATGTGGAACGGTATAAACGCCTCCCCAAAAGAAATTCATGAATTGTGATCTTTGTTCATTCTAACCTCACAAAAATCGAAATAAAAAGCGATCAAAAATGTCACGTGCTCAAAAATGGTACCAATAAAACATCAACTCGTACCGAAAAAAAAATAAGACCTCACATGACTCTGTGGGCCAAAATATGCAAAATTATAGCTCTCAAAATGTGGTGATGCAAAAAACTATTTTTTGCAATAAAAAGCGTCTTTTAGCGTGACAGCTGCCAATCATAAAAAAACACTTATAAATAGTAAATCAAACCACCCTTTATCACCCCCTTAGTTAGGGAAAATAATAAAAATTAACAAATGTATTTATTTCCATTTTCCCATTAGGGTTAGGGTTGTGGCTAAAGTTAGGGTTAGGGTTGAGGCTAAAGTTAGGATTAGGGTTAGTGTTGGGATTAGGGTTAGGGGTGTGTTAGGGTTAGGTTTGTGGTTAGGGTTAGGACTAGGGTTAGGGGTGTGTTGGGGTTGGGTTGGAGTTAGAATTGGGGGGTTTAGGCACATCAGGGGCTCTCCAAATGTGACATGGCGTCTGATCTCAAATCCAGCCAATTCTGCATTGAAAAAGTCAAACGGTGCTCCTTCACTTCTGAGCTCTGCCATGCGCCCAAACAGTAGTTTACCCCCACATATGGGGGGATCAGCGTACTACTCAGGACAAATTGTACAATAATCTTGGGGTCCAATTTCTTCTGTTACCCTTGGGAAAATAAAAAATTGGGGGTGAAAATATCATTTTTGTAAAAAAAAATGATTTTTTTGTTTTTACTGCTGTACATTATAAACTTCTGTGAAGCACTTGGGGCTTCATAGCGCTCACCACACATCTAGATAAGTTCCTTGTGGGGTCTATTTTCCAAAATGGGGTCACTTGTGGGGGGTTTCCCTGTTTAGTCACATCAGGGGCTCTCCAAATGCAACATGACGCCCGCAGACCATTCCATCAAAGTCTGCAATCCAAAACATCACTACTTCCCTTCGAGCCCCGACGTGTGCCCATACAGTAGTTTTCTCCCACATATTGGCTATCAGCGTACTAAGGACAAATTGGACAACAACTTTTGGGGTCCAATTTCTCTTGTTACCCTTGGGAAAATAAAAAGTTGGGGACTAAAATATCATGTTTGTGGAAAACATGATTTTTTTATTTTCATGCTCGGACATTATAAACTTTAGTGAAACACCTGGGGGTTCAAAGTTCTCACCACACATCTAGATAAGTTCCTTGAGGGGTCTAGTTTCCAAAATTTTGTCATTTGTCAGGGGTTTCCACTGTTTAGGCAGATCAGGAGCTCTCCAAACACGACATGGCGTCCAGCCAATTCTGCATTGAAAAAGTCAAACGGCGCTCTTCCTTTCCAAGCTCTGCCATGCACCCAAACAGTGGTTTACCACCACATATGGGGTATCAGCATACTCGGGACAAATTGCACAATAACTTTTGGAGTTTTGTTACCCTTGGGAAAATAAAAATTGGGGTGAAAAGATCATTTTTTGGAAAAAATATGATTTTTTAATTTTTACGGCTCTACGTTATAAACGTGTGTGAAGCACTTGGGGTTTCAAATTGCTCATCACAGATCTAGATAAGTTCCTTAGGGGGACTAGTTTCCAAAATGTGGTCACTTGTTTGGGGTTTCCCTGTTTAGGCACATCAGGGGCTCTCCAAATGCAACATGGCGTCCAATCTCAATTCCACCCAATTTTGGTTGGAAAAAGTCAAATGGTGCTCCTTCCATTTCGAGCTCTGCCGTGCGCCCAAACAGTGGTTCCCCCACATATGGCATATTAGCGTACTCAGGACAAATTGGACAACAACTTTTGTGGTCCAATTTCTCCTGTTACCCTTGGGAAAATAAAAAATTGGTGACTAAAAGATAATTTTTGTGGGAAAAAAATAGGATTTTTTATTTTCATGCACGGGCATTATAAACTTGTGTAATGCACTTGGGGGTTCAAAGTGCTCACCACAGATCTAGATAAGTTCCTTAGGGGGTTTAGTTTCCAAAATGGGGTCACTTGTGGGGGGTTTCCACTGTTTAGGCACATCTGGGGCACTGCAAATGGAACATGACCCTCATCAACGTCTGCATTCCAAAACGTTATTACTTCCTTTCCAAGCCCTGCCGTGCGTCCAAACAGTTTCCCCTCCCACATATGGGGTATCAGCATACTCAGGACAAATTGGACAACAACTTTTGGGGTCCAATTTCCTTGGGAAAAATTTAAAATTTGGGACTAAAAAATCATTTTTGTGAAAAATTGTTTGTTTGTTTTTTTCACACCCAGGCATTATAAACTTTTGTAAAACACTTGGGGGTTCAAAGTGCTCACAACAGATCTAGATAAGTTCCCTAGGGGGTGTAGTTTCAAAAATGGTGTCACTTGTGGGGGGTTTCCACTGTTTAGGCGCATCAGAGGCTCTCCAAACTCGACATGGTGTCCAATATCAATTCCCACCAATTTTGGTTTGAAAAAGTCAAATGGCGCTCCTTCCCTTACGAGCTCTGCCGTGTGCCCAAACAGTGGTTTTCCCCCACATATGGGGTATTGGCTTACTCAGGAGAAATTGCACAACAACTTTATCTGTCCATTTTCTCCTTTTAGGCTAATTGCACATGTTCAGGAATGTGTGCAGAATTTTCCTGAGCAAAACCGGACTTTTTCCACGGTAAAAACGCATGCATTTTGCCGTGCTTTTTCTGCGGATTTTGCGCATGTTTGGTGCGTTTTTTTGCGCGGATTTTGCGCGTTTTTACTGCGATTTTTTCCTGAACTTTCTAGGTCAATAATATAGCGGGAAAAAATGCTAGAATTCCACGAAATTAATGAGCATGTTGCTTTTTTTTCCACGATGCGGACCTGTACACAGAAATTGCGGAATTCATTCTAAATAATAGGATGCTTCATTTATGCGTTTTTTAACGCGTTTTTTGCCGCAAAAAAATGTGAAAAAAACCCAAATAATCCTGAACGTGTGCATTTAGCCTTACCCTTGTGAAAATAGAAAAAGTTTGTAAAAGATCATTTTTGTGACTAAAAAGTTAAATATTCATTTTTTCCTTCCACGTTGCTTCAGCTCCTGTGAAGCACCAGAAGGATTAATAAACTTCTTGAATGTGGTTTTAAGTACCTTGAGGGGTGCATTTTTTAGAATGGTGTCACTTTTGGGTATTTTCTGCCCTATAGAACCCTCAGGCTAAGTTCACATGTTGCGGAATTGCCGCTGAAATTTCCGCGGCAATCCCGCACTTCTCTGCGCGGGAAATACGCATTTTTATAGGTATGCGTATTCCCGCCAGAAACTAGCGTTTTGCAAGCGTAATTAGCTTGCAGAATGCTAGCGTTTTCCAAGCGATCTGTAGCATCGCTTGGAAGCTGATTGACAGGTTGGTCACACGAGTCAAAGATTAGTGTTTCACACGTGTGACCAACTTTTTACTATTTAAGAAAAAACACGGCACTCAACTAAAAACGAGAGTAGGTGCTCAAGTCAGGTATCCAACCTGATAAATGTAAAAAATAACTTGGCACTCAAATGTGTAACACGAGAATTAGTTTAATAACGGTGCATCCAGACACGAAACAATTGAACGTTTTCGGTCCAACTATTGGACCTTCATCAGAATACTTTTCAAAGGAACACTGGACACAATAGAATGCAATCTCCAAGAAGCTGTGAATCAGGACAAGAAAGGCATTGGGAGTCTGGATCTGAAGACACGCTGTGGAAGCAGGAGAAGCAGGAGTCTGCTGCAATAGGAGCTCCTTTCCAACAACCTATTTGAGCAAGCCTCACCTAGGCGCCTGTCACATTGGCTCCCAGTTCCCCTCTTCCATTATTCTGAGTGCCTGGTCCTGATTCACAGCTTCTTGATCCATCCTTATCTATTTAGGGATATTTGTTTCTCATCCAGCTACCTTTGGAGATTGCATTCTATTATGTCCAGTGTTCCTTTGAAAAGTATTCTGATGAAGGTCCAATAGTTGGACCGAAAACGTTCAATTGTTTCGTGTCTGGATGCACCGTTATTAAACTAATTCTCGTGTTACACATTTGAGTGCCAAGTTATTTTTTACAACTTTTTACTATTGATGCCGCCTATGCCGCATCAATAGTAAAAAGATCTAATGTAAAAATAATTAAAAATAATAAATAGTGATATCTCACCTTCGGCAGCCCCCGCAGCTTTCCGCCTCTCAGCGACGCTCCCGGCCAATCCCGTTCCCAGTAATGCATAGCGGCAATGACCCCGATGACTTAGCATCACTCGAGACCGCTACGTCATCTGGGGTGATTCTCGCACTGCATTACTGGGAACGGGATTGGCCGGGAGCGTCGCTGAGAGGCAGAAAGGCTGCGGGGGCCTCCGGAAGGTGAGAATATCATTATTTTTTATTTTAATTATTGTTTTACCAGGGTTATGGTACCCAGGGCCTGGAGGAGAGTCTCCTCTCCTCCAGACCCTGGGTACCATCCGCACATGAACCGCTTACATTGCGCATGGTGGGCATAGCCACATGCAAAAAGTAAGCGGTTCAATGCATTCCTATGGTGGCGGAATCGCCGCGATTATGCGAAATTAATGAACATGTTGCTTTTTTTTCCGCAAAGCGTTTTTTTCGCGGGAAATAAAAAACTCTGCATGTGCACAAAAAATGCGGAATCCATTTAAATGAATAGAATGCTTAATGCTTGTGTTTTTTAAGCGTTTTTGCCGCGGGAAAAAACGCGAAAAAAACGCGAAAATTCCTGACGTGTGCACTTAGCCTCAAAGTGGCTTCAAATGTGAGGTGGTCCCTAAAAAAAAAATGTCTGTAAATTTTGTTGTAAAATGAGAAATCGCTGGTCAACTTTTAACCCTTATAATTTCCTAACAAAAAAAAATTTTGGTTCCAAAATTGTGCTGATGTAAAGTAGACATGTGGGAAATGTTATTTCTTAACTATTTTGTGTGACATATTTCTCTGTTTTAAGGGAATAAAAATTCAAAGTTTGAAAATTGCAAAATTTTCAAAATTTTCGCCATATTTGCGCTTTTTTCAAAAATAAACGCAAGTTATATCGAAGAAATTTTACCACTAATGTGAAGTACAATATGTCACTATAAAACTTTCTCAAAATCGTGAAGATCTGTTTAAGCGTTCCAGAGTTACAACCTCATAAATAGATGGTGGTCAGAATTGTAAAAATTGGCCCGGTCATTAACGTGCAAACCACCCTTGGGGGTGAAGGGGTTAATCATGGATGTCACATGGATTACACTCTGATGTTATCCATGTCACTGATTTCCATGAAGCCATAGACCTTTATGGTTAATTTTAGTCTGTGACTCTGTTCAAAAACAGACAGATAACCGTGATTTTGTGTGGACCATTGTTGTGCGAAACAACACGGACATGTGAACAGCCCGATAAATATTTGTATAAGTATGTGTTCTATCTGTGAAAATCACAGAACATGTACATGACTCACAGATGTCTGAATTAGGCCTAAAGGTACGTTATTTGTTGCTTTTTTATGCAATGCTTCTGCAATGTGTGAATGCAGCCCATTTGACAGTTAATCAGAAACCAGTGTCTCTGCTGAGAGGCTATTTACACATAGGATTCTTTAGGCATTGTTGCCTGAAAAAGTGCAGCAAAAGTTCCCCATAAAATTAACAAATTGCATATCAATGTCAAAACAATGTCACTTCTTTGAATTACTTTAGTTATTCCAAATCCAAAAGTGGTTACAAGAAGTAACACGCTTTCTATACTTCACAGTATAAAGTAAGAGACGCCCAATGCAAGAATGATTCTGAGGGCAGGTGCAGATGAGCAAATTTTTTTTGTCATCCAAAAGAATCGGGTCAATTATGCTCTCATCAGAGTGTGGCCTATAGCAAACTGATTTTATTAGATGGGAAAAGGAGAAAAAATGTCTCCATCTTCTCTATTCTGTGAGGCTGCAGAAATTGAACAGTACTTAGATGTTATCTGAGAGCAGGTCAATGGTTTCCACAAATTCAATGACTTGCATGGCCAAGTGTCATCTGAATATTGGATCAAACTTGAACTTGCAGCGATATTTTCTTCTGACAAACTGAGTGCGGCCACCTAAACTAACATTGGTCGAGTGGGAACCGATGTTTTGTCAGATCGCAGTCAGACCAATAAGGCAAGTATTTCAGTATTTAAGTATTCACCAGTTTTGGTCTCTGTTCTGTCACCTACCACTTCCCCCCCCCATCCTGCTGTAATTCTTGCTCACTCTCCTGTGCTCCAGGTGTCACTTTCTCCCACTCCCCATCACATTTTCTCTATCACTACCCAGTGTTTTATCAATGCTGGCTGTGAATGCAGCTTACCCTGGGACTGCATGTGAGTGGGGGAGACAGAGACAGGAACAGAGCAGGAGAAGGACACTGTGGGGGAGCAGGGCAGTGTGTGTGGAGGAGGAAATGTCTGCTGAGGATACACCATGCAGTGCCTAGAAAACCAGGAAAGGGAGGAGCACAGAGGTAAGTAACCCACACTCACTGGTCTCTGTCCTCTGGCTCCAGTGAGCGCTTCTCTCCTCACTCACACTGATAAAGGCGCTTTCTGAGCACTTTAATCAGAGAAGTGAGGAATATTTTTTTTAATGATCAATTCATGTAGCTCCCCATGTCATCTAGTGTGGCACCCTAGGAAGGCACCATGCTCTTATTGGTAGGTATAGCAAATACAGAAAACAAAATTGCACTTAAAGAACCAAAATAGTCTTAAAAATGTATTTTGTTGATAAATATCATTAAAAGAGAACCATCACAATACATATATAAGGGATAACAGATAATGAAACAACCTATAGTGGAACAACAGCTCGGAGGTAAATAGAAATGTAACATAATAAGAAAGCAGACTCCAATGTGAATCTTAACCCATTATAATATGGTGGATCCAATACAACGCTTGTAATGGCTGCAGTCAGTAGTTATAGTAACACCAAGTGGTTATGGATTAATAGGTGAATAAGTTCAAGGAGTAAAAATAAGAAGAGTAACCATGTAATAACTACCTCCGACCAGTGGTGCCCCGGAAGAAGGCACATAGCCGAAACGCATGTAGCAGTTGTGGCACCGATGGTATATTTTTAATACTATTTTGGTTCTTTTATGTGCAATTTTGTTTTCTCTATGGGCTATATCTATTCTTTGCACTGAACTTTTTTTGTATAATCCCCTGCATGGGCACAGGTATTTATGGTGGTTCACACTGTGCGTTGATATCTGCATTGGTTTATCTTATTGAAAGGTATATATGTTTTTATATTCATAGTTTTTCTAAAATAGATCTGCATTCCACAAAAATGTTGAGATTAAGATTTTAAAAGGTGTCTTTTTCAGGTGTACAGTATGTAGCCAAATATGTTTTATATTGTTCTGCTGTTTTGAATTAAATTAAAATAGATCTCCAGACTAGAGATGAGCAAATTTGTTCAAATTTGAATCCGAATACGATAGGACTCGAATATTGTTTTTGCAATATTCATCGAACACAGCCGAACGTCATTAGAGTCAATGGGAGTAAAAATTACCGAATATGTTCGGAACGGATCATAAGACATACATTTGGCACGAATGGTGTTCGAATATGGCCCGAATATGTCAAAATCTGATTCAGAGCCAAAATCCAAACAAATTCGCTCATCTCTACTCCAGACACCATAGCATAAAAAACATAGGATATAGAAAAAATAACAATAATACTCACCTTGCAACTTAGGCCCCTTTCACATTTCATTTTTTTCCCATCAGCCACAATCCGTAGTTTTTTTTTAAAAAACAGATCCGGCGACTAATGATCCGTTTTTTTCTCATAGACTTGTATTAGCAACGGATTGCGATGGATGGTCATACGTTTGATCCGTCTTTCGACTAATCCATCCAAAATTTTTGGTCTGTCAGCCGAACACGACACACACAGCAATGTTTTTTGTCTTCGTCGGAAAATAGGACAGCGACGGATCCATTGCTGTCAGTCGTTTGTTATAATGGAAGCCTATGGGCACAGGATCCATCATCATCTGTCAAATGACTGATTCCGGTGACTGATTCAATTTTTATAACTGAGCAAGCTCCTGACAGGTTAAAACACAAACAAAAGAATAGATATATACTCATAAAATACATATATATATATATATATACTGTATATATATATATATATATATATATATATATATATATATATACATGTCATTGAGACACATATACAGTACAGACCAAAAATTTGGACACACCTTCTCATTTAAGTATTTTTGTGTATTTTCAAGACTATGAAAATTGTAGAATCTCACTGAAGGCATCAAAACTATGAATTAACACATGTGGAATTATACATTACACTTTACAAAAAAGTGTGAAACAACTGAAAATATGTCTTATATTCTAGGTTCTTCAAAGTAGCCACCTTTTGCTTTGATTACTGCTTTGCACGCAGAAAAGGTGAACGGCTGGACTCTACATGCCTAGTTCCCACCGTGAAGCATGGAGAAGGTGGTGTGATGGTGTGGGGTGCTTTGCTAGTGACACTGTTGGGGATTTATTCAAAATTGAAGCGGTGAGCGGTCCAGCTCACCCCAAAACCATCTCGATTGGGTTCAGGTCTGGTGGCTGTTGAGGCCAGGTCATCTGGCGTAGCACCCCAACACTCTCCTTCTTGGTCAAATAGCCCTTCCACAGCCTGGAGGTGTGTTTGGGGTCATTGTCCTGTTGAAAAATAAATGATGGTCCAACTAAACGCAAACCTGAACCCAATCGAGATGGTTTGGGGTGAGCTGGACCACTCACCGCTTCAATTTTGAATAAATCCCCAACAGTGTCACTAGCAAAGCACCCCCACACCATCACACCACCTTCTCCATGCTTCACGGTGGGAACTAGCATGTATAATCCATCCGTTCACATTTTCTGTGTGCAAAGCAGTAATCAAAGCAAAATGTGGCTACTTTGAAGAACCTAGAATATAAGACATATTTTCAGTTGTTTCACACTTTTTTGTAAAGTGTAATGTATAATTCCACATGTGTTCATAGTTTTGATGCCTTCAGTGTGATTCTACAATTTTCATAGCCATGAAAAATACAGAAAAATCTTTGAATGAGAAGGTGTGTCCAAACTTTTGGTCTGTACTGTATATATATAAATATATATATATTTATATTTATAGTTCATAGAGTTCTACATAGCATAAAAGCCGCTAAATCAATTGCCGGCTTTAGTAAAATCATTACCAAACCCGACATGATATGACACATAGTTTACATATAGTAAACCATGTCATATCAAAGTGATTTGTACATGTCAGTGTTTAATCAATTTAGTAGTTTGTGTTAGGAAAAATTTGGAATTCTATGGGTTAAATTTAAGGCTATAGTCGCGGAAAAAAATTGCGTGGACTCCCGTGCAATTTTCTCCACCAGAGAGGGAAAGCCAGTGACTGATGACAGATATTCATAACCTAGAGAGGGATCATTATTTTTGGGGCCCCTCTGGCTACAAACATCTGGCCACAGCCACCCCAGAGAAGGCACATCTATAATATGCGCCTTTTCTGGCACTTAGCCTCTCTATTCCCATTGCCTTTAGCTGTGGCTCATTGGTTAATAAGGGGTTAATGTCACCTTGCAATTGAAAGGTGACATTAATCTGGGTTAATAATGGAGAGGTGTCAATAAGACAACTATTCATTATTAATCCTACAGTAGTAAAGGGTTAAAAAACACACATTAATTAAAAATTCTTTTAATGGAATAATTACACAAAGTTTTTGACCAAATTTATTATTCTGCCAATCCAACTGAATCCCTTGTTCTCCTGTAAAAAATAATAAAATAAATAAACCACAATATCCATACTTCTCCGCCGTTCAATCAGGTCCCCCGCTGTAATCCATCACAAACAAGGGGTTAACTAGTTTACAACAGGCACTGGTGCTGATGCTACCGGCCCAGGTGTAAACCACTGTAGAATGAATTAAATCATATCTGCACAGGCACCCCTGCTGACTGGAGTTGAACTGATTAGCGTGGGAAAGTTTCCAAACTTTTTCCCACGCTATCGAGTTCACTTCAGGTCAGCCAGGGACTCCGCGCAGCCTCAATGACTGCTTCTGACATCATCATAATCTCCGTTGTATTAAATAGAATGTACTTTAACAAATTATGATGTTGAATTTTCAATAAAACAAAAATAAATTAATGTTTCAATTGTAACTGTATTGGGCTTGTTTTATTTTTTAATTGCAATATTTTAGAGTATTTATAAGATATACTATTTTTTTTAGGAGAAAAAACAGCATTTTTGGCATTGTATTTTTTCTTTTGCAAACACAATGCAGCATATGTGAAATATTTATTCTGCAGATGACTAATACCAGGGTTTTTATTTTTATTTTATTTTGTTGTCGTTTACTATGATGACACAAACTTAAAAAAACATGTTTTTATTTTATCAAATTTAGAGAGGCATACTTTTTTTAATTATTTCTGAGAACATAAATAACATGATAACTTCAAAACTATATCAAAATACAAAAAAGTTGTCAGCTCACCCGTCATGCAGATATCCCGACAACCAGGTCTCGCACAGACAAGGCTAAGTAACCAGTGTGGAAACAATCAAAAGCAGGTGTAGTCCAGCTGGATCCAATGGAGAAGTCTTAGTATTAAAATATAGTTATTATTAATCCATATTAAAAAATTTGGAAATAGAAAGTAATAGTCCACCTAAACGACTTGCACATGACAGATCAATACACACAGTGCAGAGTGCGATCAACGCGTTTCGACTCTAGGTCTTAATCGAGAAGCCCTCAATTTTTGTTAAGAAATTTAAAGTATTTAAGCTACACAGTCATACTCATTGCATCTGGAGGATGTATCTTTTCTACAAAGATGGCTACTTAAGATGGAGAAAGGTTGTACTTGATGGATGTTGATCTTTTTACAAACTTAGGAACTATCTAACTATGTAACATGGCACATTCTCAGCTCTAGAGTAACGTAAGTAGATGCGCATCACATGGAGAAGGGATTCAATACGTGTTTTCAAAAAATCTTTAGGATAAGTAATCATTTGTTGAAGATACTATCTAGTAATCTATTCACTGAACTTCTCACGTATTATGTTTTCTACATACAGTATATAGACCATATACACACACTAATAATATTTGAATTTCCTATCTACTACTCCTATAGTTTAAAAGAAAAATGTACAATTCTGCAAATAATGGTTATATGATTCCATTATTTATATTAGGAGCAAAAAGTAGAAATTATTTTTGATTGTAGCCTTTGAAGTCAGTACCTCTTGTTTACAAGACAGATACATTACCCTCTATCTAATTAAAGTCTTTTTACAGATCCTTAAAATGTCAAACCTTCGAAAAATTTAGAGGTTTGAAAATATAAATTTCCCATATGTCTAACTAGAAAAAACTTTTTACGAACTTGATAAAGGTCTCTTTTAGACAAAGGTTTCTGACAGTCGAAACAATATACGCAACCTCAAAATAATTTTCATAGCACATTATACAGAATTTTTACATTTTTTTATTGTTGTTGAAGCTTTAGGTCCACCTGTAGTGACTTCTACATATATTAGTCACCAGAAGTAAATTAGGTCACAGATACATTTAGGAATGTGTGCTATTGTTATAAACATTGTTAAAGCACAAAGGAACAGAGGATTTGGAGTGATTAATGACTCCACATTTCTAGAGTTTTGACATTTTTAGGTCCACCAATATATTATCTCGAACTAATTGATTACTGTTTTATTTTTAAATGGATACAGAGTAAAAGATAGAGTTTAACTAGCAGAACAGATAAAATATAATAAGACACCTTGCCACTTGAGAATAAAATTCACGGCTTTTATATCCAGTTCTAAAATATAAGACCCATGCGACTCATATTGTATTACAGCTTTAACAACACCTAAAAACAACAAATGCAAACAAAAATACTTCAAGTGCATACAAAGTCATTACTGCTATTACGTGAAGATGAATCTGATACAGAAATCTCAGTGGGTGTGTAAAATTCAAATTGCTATCACTTTTTAAAACTTATAGTGCTTAGATATTTGAGGAAAATTGATTATGGTGCTGTGAGAAATGAACCCAAGTGCATTAAAATCTGCTGATGACAAACATATAGTGTTTGAAGGAATGAAGCTGCATTTTAAAAAATGTACAACCTATCCATTGTTCGCAATAATACTTAGTAACAAAATATTGAACATAATACCACTTCTGTATGCATGACATCAGAATATTCCAAGTTGTAACAAATCAAGATTGTTGACTCCTTCTTGTGAATTAGATTCCACAGTTGAGCCACTAATTGGTTGGTTTCCGTTGTTTTGAAACATGAAATTGCTGTGATCCTTCCTCCTGGGACACTGAAACATGAGGCTCTCCACATAGGAGATAAGATAAATAGTTATTGTTGATCTGGGACTGAACTTTTGAGCATTACCTTGACAGTTTTCATATGCTTATAATTCTTTTAAGAAAACCTTTCATTTTATTACATTATGCACTAAATAGCACTGTTCTAAAGTTAGCTTTACAATATTATAAGTAATAAAACAGATGAAGATTAGTTGAAAGTTTTATTTTAATGTAATTTTGAAAAATAATATAAGTGCTAATTACAGTTAATAATTTTAACGTATAGAGAAAGTGATTTTTTTTTTTACTAAATCTATATATCCGTTATTTCCCTTTTTAATAATTGCATGCAGAGATAACATTTTTATTAGGGGACATGGAGGAGTTGAGAGGCATTAAGCAGTGCTCCCATTACCAGATTTTGTTTTCTGTCAGACCTGCTGTATATGATAGACCAGATTCTCTACAAATGCCTGTTAGTAGTGAGCGAGTATGCTCATTGCTCGAGTTTTCCAGAGCATGCTCGGGTGTCCTCCGAATATTTTGGCGTGCTCGGACATTTAATTTCAGTCAACACAGCTGCATGATTTGTGGCTGCTGGACAGCCTGAATACATGTGAGGAATGCCTGTTTGTTAGGGAATCCCGACATGTATTCAGGCTGTCAAGCAATCACAAATTATGCAGCTGCATCGACAGAAATTAAATCTCCAAGCACGCCAAAATACTCGGAGGACATCTGAGCATGCTCAGGAAAACCCGAGCAACCAGCATACTCGCTCATCACTACCTGTTAGGAGAAACCTGATACCTCAAGTTTCCATTGTACCTGCTACCACAATAGAGGAGTTGTCGAAGCTATTATACTGTATAAAGCAGAGATGTGAAGACCATCATACTGTATGTAGGGAGCTGTGTTGGCCATAATACTGTGTATACGTGGCTGTGGGGGATGTTGTGCTGTATATAAGGAGCTACAGAGGCCATCATGCTGTGTATAGGGGCTGTGGAGGACAATGTACTATATATAGAAAGCTGTAGGAACCATTATACTGTGTATAGAGAGCTCTGAGGGCCATCATACTGCATCTAATGGGACTGATGAGACATTATACTGTATATAGAGTGCTTTAGGGGCTATCATTCTGTGTATATTTGGCTGCAGACCATCATTGTTGGGGCTGTGGGAGCATTATACTGTATATAGAGATCTGTGGGAATATGCTGTATATGGGGAGTTGTGGGGACAACATACTATGTATAGCGGCTGTTAGAGACATGATATTGTTCTTGGGTCATCATGTGCACCTGAGAATATCCCATGGAACTACTGTGAAGTGTCATGATCTGTTCCAGGGTTTAGTCCTGTCTGGCCTTGGTCCGGGCGGATCATGTCAAGGGTTAACTTTGCTCTGCCTCATTCTGGGTTCAGGTTGGCTATTTAGCTCTCACACATCCTGCTAGCAGTGTGAGCTATACTGCTACCTTCGGCTTGTGAACCTGGCTGGTAACCCTTGATTTGTCCTGCTGTTATCCCTGACTTGTCCCGTGTCTGTTGTTCCCTCTGTCTGCCCTGTTCCCTACATTTCCCTGTTTGTCTGTTTGATTCTCTGGTTTTTGACTCTGCCTGTATTCGGACTCGCTTCTGCTTTCTGTCTTTGTCTTATCTGCTTCTGACCGTTGCTGACCTCCTGGCTTTCTCCTGACCACGTATATTGCTTATTCCTTTTGTCCTGCTGCCTCCATACGGTTTTGACTTGGCTTGCCTGACCACGCTCCTGCCACTTGGTGGCGCCTGTGTTTCTGCTCTGTAGAGGGCTTGCTGAGACCTGTGATACTTCAGATGACTGATTATTCCTAACTCAGTTTTGGATGTTTTTGCTGCCACCTGGTGGTGGTTTTGGCTGCTGCAGTGCAGGCCTACTCTGGTAGTGTGTAATCCCTTCTCCCCTCTGTAACCTACAGGTGGAGCACACACCAGCCTGCATTACAGCTGCGTGACACTATAGCTCACCCCTACATATAAAGGGATTTCTGCATTTTTTTTTCTATGCTCTGTTTGCTATGGATCCGCTCCATACCTTGGCGGATCACATGAATAGCTTGGCATTGATTATGCAAGACCTATTTGTGCAACATAGGGAGCTTTCTAACACAGTAATATCGTTGCAGACTGACTGTAAGCACTCTAACACTGTCGATGTTTCTTTGCACTCTCCTGAACCTACAGTAAAGCTCCCAGATACCTTCTCCGGGGAGAGGGAGAAATTCAGTACTTTCAGGGAGAGTTGCAAACTATGGTTTTCACTTAGGCCCCTATCTTCTGGTGATGAGAGTCAGCGGGTGGGGATAATCATTTCCTTATTGCGGGAGGGACCTCAGTCATGGGCTTTCTCTCTACCTGCTTCTGCCCCTGAACGTGTGTCTGTGGACAGATTCTTTGAGGCTTTGGGACTGATTTATGATGAACCAGACCGGGTCAGGGTAGCAGAGGACATGATCATGGGTCTCTCTCAGAATGAACTCACTGCTGAACAGTATTGTTCTGAGTTCAGGAGGTGGTCTGTTGAGGTGTCCTGGAATGACTCTGCTCTAAGACCCCTGTTTGAGAGAGGATTATCTGATCATCTCAAGGACGTGCTGGCCCTTCATATGCCACCCAGTTCCCTGGAAGAGGCCATGACCCAGGCCATTCGTATGGACCGGAGGTTACGGGAGAGAGGAATTATCCAGCATGAGATTCCCGTATTGCCTGCCAAGTCTGAGGCGGTGTCATTCAAGGAGACTATGGAAGTTGGTACCCTTAATTTCAAGGAGAAATAGAGGAGACGGCGACGAGATGAGAAATTATGTTTTTATTGTGGAGATCCGGGACATTGGAAGACGGACTGCCCCTCTTGTCCATCAAATAAAGAGCTGCCTAGTCTGGGTGATGATCTAGGAGGTCATCCAGACTCTCAGGTACCATTTTCATCTTTTCAGAAAATTTTGTTAGAGGTGGAACTGTGTTATGGAGGTGGTAGTGCTTCCACTTCAGCATTTGTGGACTGTGGATCTTCCATGAATTTCATTAACTCTAGTATGGTGTCCAAGTTAAAGTTAGGGACAGTCAGGCTAGAGACTCCCATCTATATCGTTGCAATTGATAAGACACCGCTGGCTCAAAATGTCATTAAGTTTGTCTCTGAGGAGTTCTCCTCAAGGTGGGTTCCTTACATCAGGAACGAATTTCATGTTATGTTATGAATAATCTTCCTGCAGGACTGGTGTTGGGGTTCCCCTGGTTGCAGAGGCAAAATCCTGTTATTGACTGGGGATCTCGTGATATTGTTAAATGGGGTCCTAATTGTTCCAATGGTTGTCTTTCTGCTGTCTTTGTGTCTGCCATTAGTCCGGAGGGTATTCCGGAGTACCTGAAGGACTTTGGGGACGTGTTCTCCGAAAAAGAGGCTGAGGTTTTGCCACCCCACCGTCCTTATGATTGTGCACTTAATCTTATTCCTGGTTCTAAATTGCCCAAAGCCCGTTTGTACAATCTTTCTGGCCCGGAACATACTGCTATGAAAAACGATATCTCTGATAGCCTACGCAAAGGTCACATCCGTCCCCCTTTCTCACCTGTGGCCGCGGGATTCTTTTTTGTTAAGAAAAAAGATGGTGGTTTACGCCCGTGCCTCGATTTTCGAGAACTAAATAAAATTACGGTGAGAAATACCTACCCTCTCCCACTCATTCCTGATCTGTATAACCAAGTGTCTGGGGCTAAGTGGTTTTCCAAACTTGATCTCAGGGGAGCATATAACCTTATCCGTATTCAGGAAGGGGATGAGTGGAAAACGGCATTTCTCACCTCTGAAGGTCTGTTTGAAAATTTGGTCATGCCCTTTGGTCTCACAAACTGTATTTCAGAACTTCATGAATGATGTTTTCTCTGATTTTATCGGGCGCTTTATGGTTGTATACTTGGATGATATCCTTGTTTTCTCGCCTGACAAGGAATCCCACATTGGTCATCTACGTGCTGTTCTTCACAGGTTACAGGGTAATTCTCTGTTTGCTAAACCCGAGAAATGTTTGTTTTGTGTCCAGGAGCTTTCCTTTCTGGGGATCATCATTTCGGCCAGTGGGTTTCGGATGGATCCCGGAAAGGTACAGGCCATTGTTGATTGGGTGCAACCAGAGACCTCAAGGGGTTGCAGCGTTTTCTGGGTTTCGCCAATTATTATCGAAAATTCATCAAGGGGTTTTCTCAGGTGGTCAAACCACTCACCGATCTCACTCGCAAGGGTGCTGATCTCAAAGTTTGGTCAACTTTAGCAGTTGAAGCATTTGTTACTTTAAAGAAATGTTTTATGTCTGCTCCTGTATTGGTTCAGCCCGATCCATCTGAACCGTTCATTGTGGAGGTGGACGCATCTGAGGTGGGAGTGGGGGCTGTGTTGTCACAGGGACCCGTTACCTTGACTAATTTAAGACCATGTGCCTTTTTCTCCCGGAAGTTCTCTTCTGCGGAGAGGAACTATGATGTGGGTAACCGGGAGTTATTGGCCATAAAATTGGCTTTTGAAGAATGGAGGCATTTTTTGGAGGGGGCGGTTCATCGGATCACGGTTATCACGGATCACAAAAACTTGTCTTATCTTGAATCTGCTAAACGGTTGACTCCTAGACAGGCTAGGTGGTCGCTTTTTTTTTCTCGTTTTCATTTTTCAATCACTTTTCGGCCTGGATCCAAGAATGTCAAGGCTGATGCCTTATCTCGCAGTTTTGATTCGATATCACCCCTGAACCTCCTTCCTCCATTCTTCAGCATGGGGTGGTTGTTGCGAGGGTATCCTCTGAATTGGAACAGGAAATTCAGAAGGCTCAGTCTCTTGCTCCTTCCTCTTTGCCTGATAATAAACTCTTTGTTACTGTTCAATAAAGGTTGAGGGTTCTCCGGGAATTCCACGATTCTGCTCTCAGTCGACACCCGGGGATCTCAGCCACTCGGAAAGCCATTGCTAGGCTATTTTGGTGGTCCTCCATGAACTCTGATATCACTATGTTTGTGTCTGCTTGTGATACCTGTGCCCGTGCTAAGAGCTCACATAACCGGCCGGCCAGGGAATTGGTGCCATTGCCAATTCCAGATAGACCTTGGACTCATTTGTCCATGGACTTCATCACTGATCTCCCTCCTTCTAATGGCAAAACTGTAATCTGGGTAGTGGTTGACAGATTCAGTAAACAGGGCATTTTGTACCTCTGGCAGGATTGCCTAATGCAGAGACACTATCTAGGTTGTTTGTTGAGCACGTTGTACGACTGCATGTCGTGCCTTTGAGTGTGGTTTCTGATAGAGGGGTACAATTTGTGTCCAAATTTTGGAGGGCATTTTGTAAAAGACTGGGTATTTGCTTAACCTTCTCCTCTGCTTACCATCCTGAGACCAATGGGTAGACAGAGAGGACCAATCAGTCACTCGAACAGATTTTGAGGTGTCTTGCTACGTCTCAGCAGGATGATTGGTGTTCTTATTTGCCCGTGGTTGAATTTGCATTCAATAATCGGATTAACCAGTCCACTGGCACCTCTCCATTCTTTTGTAACTATGGTTTTCACCCCCATTTTGGCGAATTTTCTAGGCTGGATTCAGGATGTCTAGGGGTGATACGGCAGTACAAAGATTGGGGGAGGTGTGGAGGGAGGTCCAAAAGAACATTGGGGAGGCTCAGGGCAAACATAAACTTTTTGGATAAGCGAGGGTCGTAGGATCTATTTTCCCTGGGGGGAGATAAGTATGGTTGCCCACCAAGTATTCGTCAAAAGGTTCCCTCTGCAAAGGGTCCCGATTTATTGGCCCTTAAGATCATGGAGGTGGCCCAATTGTTCCCTTTGGTTACGCCCCTCCATCACCCGGACCCCCAAAATTGTTTCATAAACCCCTTCTTAGAAATTTGTACCATCTTCCACAGGGCCTCCATCCCCTCCGCCTCCTTTCTTGTTAATGGTCAGACCGGTTTGAATGGAAGGATTGTGGATTTGCGTAGGGTCCGTATTCACTTCTTATTTGGTCTTGGGGGGTTATGGTCCTGAGGATCAATCTTGGGGGCCGCCGGGGCGGTAATGCTGACGATTGGGGTTTGGGCATTTCACGCACGTTTCCCGGGGAAATCTGGGGGTCCGGGGCCCCCCCTTATAAAGGGTACTGTCATGATCCATTCGGGTTTAGTCCCTGTTGCCCTTGGGCCGGGGAATCTGTCAAGGGTTTTAAATTTGCTCTGCTCATTCTGGGTTTAGGTTGGCTATTTAGCCTCACAATCCTGCGCAGGGGAGCTATATGCTCCTTCGGGGTTGGAGCCTGACTGGGAACCTTGATTTGTCGCGTTATCCCCGATTGTCCTGTCTGTTGTTCCCTTGCTGCCCCCTTCCCCTAAATTTCCCCGTTTGTCTGTTTGATTCCTGGTTTTTTTACTCGCTGTATTCGACTTGCTTTGCTTTTTGTCTTTGTCTATCTGTTCTGACCGTTGCGGGCCCCCCGGCTTTCCCTGCCCTATATTTGCTTATTTTCCTTTTGTCTGCTGCCTCCTACGGTTTTTTACTTGGCTTGCCTGACCCGCTCCCGCCACTTGGTGGCGCCTTGTTTCTGCTTTAGGGGCTTGCTGAGCCCGTGATAATTCAATGATGATTATTCCTGATCAGTTTTGGCGTTTTGCTGCCATGGTGGTGGTTTTGGTTGCTGCGGT
>JARQOD010000007.1:167462567-167528831 GCA_033576555.1 Oophaga sylvatica | reverse complement strand
CCAGTGGCTAACTCCTGGCCCTGGTCTGTAGCTTCTCTGATGGACTCCTCCATCTTTTCCCGCTCAGCTTCCATTTGGCTGAGCTTTTCCTTAAGGCGCATTCTCCGCCTTCTGGAGAGTATCACAGGACATCTGTAGCTCCTTCACCTGAGCTTCCAGACCTAGGGTCTTTCTGCGCAGATCACCATTTTCATCACGGGTGTCCTGCAGAGTGGTCTCAACCACCTGGCGCATTTGCTCTGCATCCATCTTATCCTCTTCTAGTTTTTCTTTGACCCTGAGGAGATCCACATAATCTCTCTTAATCTGTTGCAGTTCCCTACTTCGTTCACCACACTCCTTCTTGGAGTCACACAGCTCCTGGTTGAGCTGTTCGCGCAGTCGTTCTAGGATTTGTTCACTTCCAGAAACTCCATCCTGCAGTGCCTCCTTCTCACGCTTCAACTGCAAAACCTCTTCCTTGATTTTGCGGCGGTCCTCTTTAATGGCGTGGAACATCTCTTTCCACAGGGTAGCTTCCTCGTTGCTTCCTTCTAGATCTCGCTGGTCTGAGGACACGTCCTCCAGGTTTTCACATAATTGCAGCATGTCACTCTGATACTGCAGCTGAATAGGTTCCAGCTCTTGGCCATGACTGGCCCCCTCCTCTTCTACCTCTAAAGGAGAATCCACACTTGAAGCATAGGCAGACAGTACTACATTCTCTTCATTTTCATTTTCAGCGAGTACTACCGGTACAACCTTTTTGTGGCCCTTGCGCCGTCGACGACGAGAGGGGGACTCTCTTCCCTCGTCTAGCCTCTCCTGACTGACCTCACTTTTTACTTTCATAGTGTCCCAGTCAGCTACGGGGTCTGTGTCACTCCCCATGGTGTTGTGGACTAACAGGTCACCTCCCACTTTGACGTCACCCCCTTCTACTGGAGCTACCCCGTTATCAACGGTCACATTGTCATTTATAGGAGGTACCAACTCACCACCAGTAACAATTTTCAGTTTTCCACACTCTACACTATTGTGAAAATCCGCCCCTTTTTTAGACTCCGCCCCCTTTTTAACAACCACACCGGCAGGGTAATTTTTACACAAAAAATCAGCAGTAGTCTTAGGACTCAGTTCACAACATCTCTTACCACCTCCCCGGGCACTCTGTGACAACACTGGCACCCCCGGAGAGTCCATAGAATGGTCCACTGCCGCCATTCTATACGGTGCCCACAGCTCCCGCACCATGTCCAGTTGCATGTCCAGTAGACATTTCTCAAATATGCGGTCCGACTCGTCAGACCCATTCGTTGCTCCGTTCACAGCCATTGCGGAGCACTGTTCACACCAGAACTTCACTGCTTTCCCTTGAAAAAATCTTCGTGGCCCCGCCGAGCCACAGCAAAACTGGATTTGAGTGCGACGACAATCTTCGCAACCCCGCCGAGTTGCAGCCAAAAACCGGATTTGAGTGCGACGACAATCTTCGTAACCCCCACCGAGTCACAGCAAGATGCCTTCGTGACCCCACTGAGTCACAGCAAGATGCTTGTATCCACACTCGTCGTCCATGCTGTCAGACTTCTCTGTCTCAACAACGGCAGTCTTCACTCAAGACATACACACTCCCCAGTATTTTCCACAGAAAATTCAGCCTTGCTGTGCAGACACCTTTTTTTTTTTTTTCTTTGCAAAGTCTATTAGGGCTACTGTCTCTTTAAGACTGCTCCAACAGACGTTTCTCCTTGCTGACACACTTTTTTTTTTCTCTCTCTGCTGCTGCTTCAACAGACTTCACCTTTTATTGCTGTCTCTCGCCACTGTGCTGCACGCACATTCCAGCACCAATTGTATCAGCCACTGTGCTGCCCCAGCATTCTCCGCCAATTGTAAGCTTTTCAGGGGATATAGCTCTGGGATCGCCGTCCAGGTAGACAGAGTGGCATAGAAACAGTTCATTCACAGCAGTACTGGTGCAACTGTCCGCAACCAGTTTTATTTAAAGTCAAAAGCAAACAAGACATAAAACAAATCATAAACAGAAGACCTGGGCTTGTCCAGCCACTTACTACACTTAGATAGATTTCCCTATCTATCCGGGACCAGACTCTACAAGCCTGGGCCAAAATAACACATATGTTCAGCATTTACCAGCATAGAGTTTCACAGAGTCTCCTCCTTGTGTCTGTAGGCACCTTCAACGTCCAGACTTGAGAGAGCTCCCCTCCTATTCGGCAGCTATCCGCATGGATTCTCACAGAGACTACTCCTGTGTCCGGGGTACATCGAGCACCCAGACTGAGACAGCTCATATTCCTGGAGACTGCTTCTTGTGCCTGGACTCCTTGTCCAGACTAAGCGAGCTCTCTGACTGTGTTCCCAGAAACCTACTTCTGGCTTCCTAATTATCACTTGAGTGATTTCAGGTTTGAGCTGCAAGTGTGTACTGAATAGAAGGTGTAGTGACCTATCTCCACCACTAGTTTTACAAAGCCACACATTTCCCTTATACCATACAGCACAGCACCTAGGCGAAATGTACACCCCATTCAACACATATGCTTTCACTGTCTCACAATATCTAGAGAAATGACAATAAATCATATTCAATAATAAGGCCCCTGGGGGAAAGGGTCTCTAACTCATGGATCCAGAATGCCTCTCTCCTCTTTAGGGTCTGGATACTATTGCCTCCCCTTCTTGGTGGTGGGACCTGCTCTATCACCTGAAACTTTAATTGTGGTAGTGTGACATGCATTAATAAAGTGATAGGGTAAAGGCTAATAATGTATTCTTGCATCTGATTGTGGATTTATGTTTACTAATGCGGTCTTTAATTAGCTGTGTCGTCTCCCCAATGTAGAGGAGACCGCAGGGGCACTTGATGGAATACACAACGTATGACTTGTCACAAGTGGTGTAATCCCTTATTTTATAGCATTTCCCGGATTGTGGGTGGTGAAAATAATCTCCTTTCAAGACATTGCTACCTTGGTTGCAATGTAGGCAAGGATGGGTGCCCGTTTTGGGTTGAGATAGAAATCTCTGTGTGGAGGGTCGTGGTCCCGAGCCGATGTCAGCCTTTATAAGAGAGTTCCGTATATTACGAATACGTTTATAACAAGGGAGAAAATGTTGTTGGAATTCCGATATCTCAGGATGTGCCTCCCTCAAGTGGTTCCAATGCTTCCTGATAGTGTGGGGGAGGATGTGAACGTATGGGTGAAAAGTATGGACGAAAGGTATCCGTCCTGTGACTGGTAGCTTAGGTGATAAGGAAGGTTGAAGAGAGCTGTCTAACAAATCCAGAGTGTAACTCCTCTCTCTGAATTTGTGAAACATCTCCCTCTTTCTCTCCATGTTCTTAGTAGGGTCTGTGACAATATTCTCAATCCTCTTGAATTGCGATCGTGATATCGACTTCTTGGTAGACAATGGGTGAAGACTTTCATAATGAAGCAGACTATTCCTGTCTGTGGATTTGACATAAAGATCTGTACTGAGAACCCCATTGTCATCTTTCAGTACCATAGTATCAAGAAAGTTGACTTTGTGCATGTCTTTAGTAATGGCAAACTTAAGGCCAGGCCATGCTTGATTCAGTATGTCAAAAAAGTCATCAAGGGAGTCGGGCCCGTTCAAATCCAAAAAATGTCATCAATAAATCTTTTCCATGTAATGCAATGGGTTCTCAAGAGGGAGTTAGGGTATACTATTTCATCCTCGAAGGTGGCCATGTAAGTGTTTACATATGGTGGCGCAACATTAGATCCCATTGCGGTCCCTTTTATTTGTAAATAAAAACTGTCTTCAAATAGGAAATAGTTCCTAGTTAGGACCACTGTTATGTTTCGGTAGCTGAGGAGAGATTGCAAAAATAGCCAAAAAAGCAATACACCTGTGAGACTGGAAACTATTGGATTGCAGGACCCTAAACTAACCGCCACACTAGAAGTAGCCGTGGAGCGTACCTACGGTGATCCTAGATGCCTCGTCACAGCCAGAGAGATAGCTACACCTAAAGGCAGAAAGATGAATGCTATCTGCCCCGTAGTAGAATCCCCAAAGAAATAGGAAGCCCCCAAACATGTAATGGCAGTTAGACCAGAAGAAAATACGAACACAGACAGAAAATAGAATGAGCAAACGCTGGGGCCCAATCTGTCGAGATAGAAAAGTATAGGAAAGAATTCTGACTGCAAACCAAAAAAACCCTGACAAAAATACCAACACTTCTGATTAACAAAAAACCTGAGATCACACGATCTCTACCACCTAAATCAGATCTCTGGTGTAACACACTGCAATTCAGCAAATAAAAAGTGACATAGGAACAGAGCAAAAGTGCAAACACAAGCTGAGCACAATTGCAGAGCCAGGCCCCAAAAAGGGACCAGGCTGAAGTCTACTGCTAAGCTGCAAACCAGCAAGAAAATCCAACCAGAGGAAAAAAAAAGCAAATCACTTATCTGAATGAGAGCAGGAATGCAAGCTGAGCTCCAAGCAAGATGTGGAAGAACGATTGATTACCGGCAAGGCTGAAGGGAGTTCAGGTCACTTATATCAGACCATTCAGAGCCAGCTGAAGGCCATTCAGCAATTAGTTCATTACCCTCAGCAACCACCGGAGGGAGCCCCAGCTCAGAAGTCGCCTCCAGAGTATTCACAACAGACCACTGTTAATTCAAGACACAGACTGGTCACATCGGAATGTAATTTCGAAGGGGTGAGTAAATGTCTCACACACTGGATACCCTTATTATGTGGAATGGATGTGTATAAATCCTTCACATCGAAGTAGACTAATAGAGAATCCTTAGGAATAGTACCAATCGACTGAATGTTTTTTAAAAAATCACCAGTGTCCAATAAAAATTATTGTGATCTCTGTGTCAAGGGAGTCAGAATCTTCTCTAGGAAAATTGATATGGGGGACAGGATCGACTCTGTGAACTCTACAATGGGTCGGCCCGGGGGATTTTCTAAGCTTTTATGTACTTTGGGGAGCATGTAAAAGACCGGTGTGACGGGATTTGTCTTTGTAAAAAATTCTTTAGTCTTTGAGTCAATTACTCCTTGTTCAAGATAGGTAGTAAGTATGATGCCTATAGTGTCTCTGATATCTCTAATAGGGTCATGTGTCAATTTGGTGTAAACCGTGTTATCACTAAGTTGACCATGTGCCATCTTGATGTAATCAACTCTGTCCATTACCACTATTGCTCCGCCTTTGTTGGCGGGTTTCATAATGATATTATTGTCGCTACATAATGACTGTAAAGCTTGAAAATCTGTTTGTAAGGTTAAGAGAGAAGTGTAACTTGCCCTTCTCCATATCATGACGGAGTTTCGAAAAAGCCTTCTCCACAAACTCAATGAAAGATTCTACCGCATGTGAACCTGTTGGTGGTCTATAGGAACTCTTATTACAGAGGCCCAACTGCCCAATAGAGACCACGCATGGGTTTGTGTAGGTGGGTAGGGTTTTGTATATGATCACTCTTAGCAAAGTGGGTCAACAATCTTATACGGCGATAAAATCGTTGTAACTCCATATCGAGTCCGAAAGTACTGAACTTAAAAGAGGGGCAGAAGGACAATCCCTTCTGAAGTAGATTGTGTTCTGTGATGCTCAGAGACCTCGAAGAAATGTTGATGACTAGTGATTTTGTACCTGTGAGCGTGTCACCCTGTAGAACTCTGGACCTCTTCCTTCGTTGGCTGCGGCGGGTCCTCTTCAATGGACATTATTGTGGACTTAATCTCCTTCTAAAGAAATGACTGTGATTCTTGTTGTTGTGGAATGACTAAAAAAACGGTCCATTTAATTTTAACTAAGCATACATTTTGGAAAAAAATTCAGTACAACTTTAAGAGTTACTGTTAATTTGTCTAGTACCTTCCTTCCACAATCCAAAGGACAGACTAAGAGTACAAATCAGACTCTTGAACAACACCTCCTCTGTTTTATTTCCTACCATCAAGACGATTGGCTGGACAATCTGCAAATAACGGAATTTGCCTAAAACAATTCCGAGCACAGTTTGGAACACATACTGAAGTACATTTTATGATAACTATGGCTTAAATCCAGTATTTATTCCAAATCTTTTCTTTAATAGCTATATTTCTGCTGTTACTGACAGGCTCCCAAAGATGTAGTAATTACTGAAAGAACTAATAGAAATGTTACAAAAGGCCCAAGAACATTATAAAGAGGTAGCAGGTAAATGCCACAAATCCCCTTCTACCTTTCAGATAGGCGACAAGATTTGTCAGTCTACTAAAAGTCTGAAAATGCACATATCATCTTCTAAATTGGGGCTTAAATTAATAGGATCTTTTCAAATTTCTGCACAAATTAATCAAGTTGCTTTCCATTTAAAACTTCCTAAAAGCCTGAAAATTCAACTGTGTGCTATGCATCCTTGTTCAAATTATTGAATGAGAACCCTTTTCCAGGAAGAACTCAGCCACCTCCTCCACCTGAAAAAGTCGAACCTGAAAATTCTGGACTCTTGAACAGCCTATATAGACCTGGAACCTACTTTTTTGCAAGATTATTGCGCTCCCAGCCTCTAGTCTGCTCCCTCACCCACTGCTGCTCCATATCATAATGCTGTTTCTTGTGTAGCCACCTCTGACTTCTTTACTAACTACATGACCTGCTAGTCCTCCAATTTCATACAGCCACTCTTGTGTACCAACCTCTGGTTTCCTTTGACTATGCTATCAACCTCTGCTCTCACTAGTGGTTGCAATAGTAAAAACTACAATCAAGACCAGATCATAACAGATGAACAAGTAGAAGATGTATGGCTGTCTATCAGCAATGGCAGAGAAAGCAACAGCAACTGCTCAGCATAGAATAATATAGGATTGGAAAGGGGATGTCTGTCTGTGTAGGGCAAACCCTGGCAGCCTCAGCAGCCATACATTGTAGGTGTAGAACACTATGAACAGGTAGGAGATGTCTAGCAGCAGCGGCAGTGGTAACACTTTCTTTCACTCTCTCTATTGCTTAACTGTGAGCACTGATAATCTTTCACTGTCCTAAATTTCCCTAAAATAGCTGCAACAAAAACTGCCTCAGCTTTTATACAGGTTGTGATAGTCCCTCTTAATTATTTGCACTGTACTATGTGATATGATCTCTGTAGGCATCATGAAGAAGCCTAGGTCATGTAAGCCTTCTTTGGCTGATGCAATCTTCTACTTTGTGTAAATGTTGTGGGAAATTGGGGCAGGATGGCATTTTTTTGTCAGTTCACGCTAATCAAATTGCAAATTGTCAAAATTAGCCAGGTCTAGCACATTTTGCAAAATTCAATAGGAACTTAACGTGCATTGAATCAAATCACTCATTGTTCATGGTTGCATTATTCTGGTCTTGTATCAATACCTCACATTTTATTAATTCACCACATTACTAAAATTCAGTTCTTTCATAAATAGGTAATGTCTTTATGGATGCAATTTTATCAATTGTATGTAAATGTAAAAACATTTCACATCTAAGGATACTGTCTCAGTCATTTATATAACACTATAATCCTTATTACAAATGTATTACTGAATATATTTATGAAATGATACTCTGTAGGTTAACTATCCTATGTAAAAATGTAGAAGATAATTGTAAAGCAATGTGTTTTCGAATCTAGAAAAATATCAATGTTTTATCAATAGCTACTTGTATTGGGAACTTCAAAATACTACTAGTGATGATGACATTTTCTAAAAATTCGAATTTGCTAGATTTACTGAATTTGGCTGGATTTCGCGATTCACAATAAATGTATTTGCCACAAATCAAAATTACGTCAAAGCCTTTAATTTCCCTAAAATGATGTCAATGACACTCTGAGGTCTACTAGGACTTTATCAACCTTTCAATCTTTGTAACACAAACACAGCCTTAGTAATGTCAAATTGACTACATCATATATTATATATATATATTGAAGAGGCAAACCATGATAATTTTATTGAGGAAAATATAGAAGATATTAAAAAAAATATCACTTTGAACTGAAGAGAATAAATAGAGTACAGAACCAAAAGGAAAGGAAAACAACAACAGACTTTCATCATATGCTATCAAAGTTGATAACTGGATAAGATCTAACTCTCAGCCTAAAGCAGGGAGGCTTGATTTAATTCCTGTGTTGAATCCATATGATTTTAAGTGACTCGTTTTATCTCCTTCAGCCTTAAGCAGAAAAAGATTAGAAATTCTCAAATATGGGCAGTCCACTGCTTATATCTGTACATTAAATACTGTCATTTTGTAGACATCAGATTACATTTGTGTTATTTTTAGTTTTTGACCTATATTTATAAAAAATAGTTTAATAAAAGAAAACTTCATAGTAATAAAAATGAAATAAATTAAATGGGACATTTTAAAAAGGTTTATAGCCTATTTATATTCTTTTTACAGCTTCATCTGCTGACTTTGTCACGTAAACAAAAAAATAAAATTGTCTATCCTATTTTGCTTCTTTTTTTTTTATAAAGGGCAATCAGCGATTTAGTAGGTGATCACTGCCATTCATAAAAATAGTTATCTCATATTGCCTTCCAATTAACAAATAGGTATGCGTTTAATTGAAATGTTCTAGTATTTCACTCCTGTGCATCAAGAAGAATTGTAAAAGCACAAATAGTCCTATATTTAGGAAATTAACAATATATTTTATACAGAATTTGCTTCTGCACTTTGATTGGTTGGGTATAAATTAGGACACTGATTTTATTATTGGGGAGAAACTTAAACATTCCATTCTAGATATAAAAATCATGGCATCAAGTGAAAATTCCTCTTTTAAAGGGAATCTGTCACCTCATTTTTGCCCTTTGAGATAGGGCCACTGGCATCAGGGGCTTATCTACAGCATTCTGGAATGATGTAGATAAGCCCCCGATGTTACCTGAAAGTGAAGAAAAACAAGTTATATTATACTCACCCAGGGGTGTTCCGCCGTCTGTTCAGGTCAGATGGGCGTCGCGGTCAGGTCTGGGGCCTCCCATCTTGTGACGAAGCAGGCGTCTTCTTTCTGTCCCGTCGCGGCTCCTGCGCAGGCGCACTGCTCTGCCCTGGTGAGGGCAGAGCAGAGTACTGCAGTGCGCAGGTGCCGGGAAAGGTCAGAGAGGTCCGGCGCCTGCGCACTGTAGTATTCTGCTCTGCCCTCACCAGGGCAGTGCAGTGCGCCTGCGCAGGAGCCGCGACGGGACAGAAAGAAGACGCCGGCTTCTTCACAAGATGGGAGGCCCCAGACCTGACCGCGACGCCCATCTGACCCGAACGGACGGCGGAACGCCCCTGGGTGAATATAATATAACTCATTTTTCTTCACTTTCAGGTAACATCGGGGCTTATCTACAGCATTCCAGAATGCTCAAAACCACAAAAAGCGGATTAAAAAAATCCAAAATTCAAGAAAACACCACCAAAAACAGGCAGAGATGCTTACCTGTCTGAAAATGCCTCAATACTGATGCACTGACAGAGTGCAGCGGACTCAAGTAAAATGGCGACTACACAGGTGCATTAATACCAAATTAAACAGCCAGCCTTCAATCAGGGATTGGCCGTGTGGTACACCAGTGCACAAAAGTACAATCTGTATATGGCAATGTTCACACTAGGAATGCAGAGCGTCTGGTTCACAGCCTATTAATTACGCCTTATGCGGGCTGCCCAGTGCTAACTATAATGCATCCAGTGTGAACAGAGGCCACAGTGTACAGAACCATTTGGGCCCAACTGCACTCTGCAAAAATATAATGTGCAAAAAGACATATAAATATATGTAAGGTATTAGTTGATATTTTGGCCAAAATATGTAAGCTGGCAACCCACGTCACGGATCCTTACACTTGCCAGTCCTACTCTAACATCTCCTACTCAAAGATCAAAACCACAAAAAGCGGATTAAAAAAATCCAAAATTCAAGAAAACAACACCAAAAACAGGTATTAATGCACCTGTGTAGTCGCCATTTTACTTGAGTCCGCTGCACTCTGTCAGTGCATCAGTATTGAGGCCTTTTCAGACAGGTAAGCATCTCTGCCTGTTTTTGGTGGAGCATTCCAGAATGCTGTAGATAAGCCCCTGATGCTGGTGGCCCTATCTCATAGGGCGAAAATGAGGTGACAGATTCCCTTTAACACATTGAATTTTAAATGCCAATGCTGTGTAATTTACTCATACAGCTTTATGGGAGGTGGAGCTTTTTTATGTAAAGCTGTAAATCTCCTAAATTGACATGATCTTAATATTGTATCCATGTATAACAATCACTAAGGGAGTATAAAGGCTTACTGCCAAACAGTGTATACCTTGACCTCAATATTAAAACATTACGCAGCATGTAATCATTCATTATTTAACTCTATCATATGCATAGGATTTAGAGCATTGTATCAGATAAAAAAGAGATTCATTTCAAAAAGATGGATTGGTAACCAATCACTCATGGTGATAGGCAAAGGTTTTAAAATTCACTTCTTCATAAATTATTCCCTAATAATTATTCTAACTATAATAAATATAATATATAATATAAACATAATTATAATTAAAATATATTTGAAATTTATATTCAACAAGGATTCAGGGTTTAGAGCTTTGAATTCCTAACTCCACATTATCAGCAGCAAAATTAAATACAAGAGATATATCATTATTTTATTGTATTAATGTAAATAGCCACTGCTCCCAAAATAAAGGGAACAGTTAAACAATACAATGTAACTCCAAGTCAATCACACTTCTGTCAAATCAACTTGTCTACTTGTGAAACAACATGGATTGTGAGTCATTTTCTCCAGCTGTTGAGCAAATGGACAGACGACAAATAAAAATGATAAACAATTAGCAAGACAACCCCTATAAAGGAGTGGTTCTGCAGGGGTGACCACAGACCATTTATCTGTTCTCATCCTTGTTGACTGCTGTTTTGGTCACTTTTGCATCTTGCATCATTGCTCTCACCCCTGGACGAAGCTTTCATAGCGAAACGCGCGTAGGGTGTGGTGGGCACCTGG
The DNA here is from genome assembly GCA_033576555.1 of Oophaga sylvatica. NCBI lineage: Eukaryota > Metazoa > Chordata > Amphibia > Anura > Dendrobatidae > Oophaga > Oophaga sylvatica. The sequence goes on along the minus strand of JARQOD010000007.1, from coordinate 167,517,794 downwards.
ATACACTGAGGCAAATATGCATTGCTGTTTGTGATTTATGTATTTAATGCCTCTATCTGGTTTACACAACTGGGACTTATAGCATGTAATTTTGGATATTTTACTAGGCAACTTTTGCTATTATTACATATCGGATATTATTATTATTTTTTGCTTAATTCACATGGTGAGTGTATTTTCTATCAACTTCACATGCACTTTAATGGTTTATATTTATATGAATGCTTTTCAGTATGGTATTTCATATATTTTTTTCATGATTGAGGCATTTTTTGTATTTTTTCATTAATATCTATATGAGGCTTTGCTTGATCCTGTTTTCTCCATCTTCTTTCCGGTCCTTGCTTTTATTTACCCCCTTTGTTTTTATGGATATTTATTATTGATTATGATGGAATTTTAATATGTTCAAATAAAAATACTTTTTGGAAGTGTTTCTTATATGTGTATATTTCTGGTTCTCCCTTCTGTGGGCTGTTATATTTCCAAGAAGATTCATGGCTGTACTAGCTCAAAAGGGTGCTTCTACTCAATACTGAGCAATGGGTCTGAATACTTATGACCATGTGATATTTCAGTTTTTCTTTTTTAATAAATTTGCAAAAATTTCTACATTTCTATTTTTTTCAGTTAAGATTGGGGTGCAGAGTGTACATTAATGAGAAAAAAATGAACTTTTTTGAATTTACCAAATGGCTGCAATGAAACAAAGAGTGACAAATTTAAAGGGGTCTGAATACTTTCTGTACCCACTGTATAAAGCACGGCTACACAAAAAATAAAAACAGGCAAATATATCCAAATAAATAGTTAATTTATAATTACACTTCTAGAAGTTTGAACAACTACTCAGTGTCTTACTATTTTGAAGAATACACTCTTTTTTTAAAAAAAATACTACCTCCTTGAAGTCTATGTTAAGCTTCCTCATATAAAACTCCTATAGACAAAGTGTTTTTATTTTTTTTAACTGCCATTTTGTTTTTACTGTGAATTTGCAGAAATAGTTTAGTTTACTTTGCCATAAAACTGGTTGTAGCTGCTAATGCCTCTGTCCAATAGTGTCAACTAACAAACTGATTTTTTAAAATTATTTATTTATTTTATTTATTTTACATTGGTTAAAAAGTAATAAAATCAAAAAAATAAAAAAGTTTAGTAGAGAAAGACAACAAATGGATTGCATGGTTATGTAGCAGCAGCGGCAATGTCAGAAGAATTAGGATGGATCAGGCGATGAGATATGCAGCAATTTTTGTCCAGCAACAGAAGCCCCAACAGTTACAGTACATTTTATATGATATGATGGACAGGAAGTGGATGCCTGGCTGATCATGGATCATCAGCACACGGAACGACACCCCTTCCGCACCCCTGACTGGTCGTGTAAACCACAAACTCATCATAATCATGATGCCTGAATTGGCTAACAGTTGATTCTGTGTGGGACATGGAATGAGCTACTTGGCCCCTTGTCCAATTCCCACCTAAAGAATTGTCCTTGCTCAGAGGGTTACTACCACTGCCATGTTCCTATCACCAGGGCTCTCAGAGCTGGGAACCCAGCTTGGCATTAAACCTAACGTAAATATGTTTGACACAAGTATAATCTTTAATTCAAGTCCAAAACTTTGATACAAACCCAGGAAATATGCGAGATCAATGAGAAGTTCTTGGAAGGGTTTATATGATGGATGAAAAAGATAATTCAACAGCCTGTCCACAATATCGTTGTGGCATATTTGTGTCAATAATTCAAACTGGTGTGGCAAAACAGACCTGCACAGTTAAATGTCTCAATTTACTGTATTTGTTTAATAATTTTGGGTTAAAGTGCATTAATTCCTTCTGGCCAAAAAAATAAAGAAAATTAAACAGCCTGAAGATGCTGCAACAGACATTGCATTGTTGTGCCTTGTACGATTGCCAAATTAGAGTCTTAAAATAGGTGCGCAAAAAGTAAAACGTGTAACTGTGTATAATATTTTCCTTTTGGGGATAGATATTATTTTTTAAATTCATCTTAAAACATTGGTTAGTCCTAATAAACTAGGTTGCTGCATAAGTATATGTTCGTACACAAAAAGAAAGTAATTTGCGGCAACAAAGAGCAGTATTGTTTTGGCACCTACATGTAGGTTCATGCCGGGAAATAAACATGTGGCAAAAGCATCCAGTATGGTTATGCGGTGCACGGTTGATCAATTGGACAACTAAGGCAGGTATTCAAAATTTAAACTGTGATATTTCTGTAGGATATTAAAACCCTTACAAAATAGGACTGGACAAGAAAAGCTGGGTAGATTCATGTCCCACAAGCAAGTACCTGCAGCAGGTCACTGAATTCAAATGGCATGTGTTCTGGTCTAATACTGGACTATTACAACAATGAAGTAAGCAAGGAAAAAAAGATTTGCAACACACACTTTTTGAGATAGACCGCTGGGTTTATATTTCTGGATTGCAAAGATTTTTCTTTACGATGTAAAAATAAAAATATATCTTTCGTGATTTACCATGCAGGAATCACAAAGTGACACACAAGCCTTGGATTCAAGCTTTAATTACAGTAACAAAAATAGCATTGAGGGGTTTTATACTGCCCCTCTTGTTTGCATTGTATAAAGGATAAAAAGGCTAAGGTGCTTATAGAGCTACATCACTTTCCTATATATCAATTGAATCTTTGGATTATTACCCACAGACTGAGAACAGCACTCCCATTTTCAATCTGCGTCAGTTCTGAATCAGAACAGCAAAATCAGATTAGTCCATTTTCTATCTGTAGGTGGACTGAGTTGGCACTCTGATCTCCTGTCACTATACTGTACAATAATAAAATTGCACACCTTGTCCGGCCCCATATTTTATTCTGGCTGTGATAGCCCCCCAAATTAAATGTGCAAGGCCATGTGTTGGGATTGCTGCAAGGCATTACGGAAAGCTCATGTGGCCACACCTGCCATCATTGGCTAGCTCTCTGAGTCATCAGCAGTGTGTGAAATAACACTGGCCTGTTTCCTGTTTAGTTTTTTGTTGGACCAATAATTGCTAACTGAATTGCCGAATATTCGAATTTGAAGAGGCATGTCAATTTTAGGAAATTCAACTTTAATTTTTTTCTACACATATCAATTTACTTATCTCTACAAAAATCTCATTTAGACATGTCTGATCCCAGCAAATTTTCCGACATGCTAGTGTCTTGTGTCCTGACGCGCCTTTTATCATTTTTGGTAATGTCGTTTGCTGCTAATATTTCTTTAACCTTATATTGAGTGAAGTATAGAGCATCTTCTAAGTTGAAGAATCGACAGGTCACTTCTTTCAATCGCTTTGTGTCTTCGGAAACCTGAAGTGGTTTAAAGAAGCTAAAAGACTCAACATATGCACAGAAATTGGTTATTACATTAGAATGCATATGTTCATTCAATTTTAGTTTTTATTTAGAGCTTTTTCATCAGTCTGGTAACGGATTGAACCTAATTAAAAAAACGCTGTGTGCACATACCCTTAGACTTTTGAGAAAATCTGAAATGCTTAAATGCTTAGCGTAATGATTACCGTATTTTTTCAATAAACGGCTGTAAAATATTTTTGCCAGACCTATCTGGTCTAAAGGGTGCTATAGGCACTTGTGTAATGCTGATAACAATGATATAATGTTGGTTATAAATTAACAGCAATCAATCATTTCTGTTGACTAATGACAGGCTGACATCTTCTGAAAGAAGACATTAGTGATCAAATATTTTGCCAATTACTCACTGGTCCAGAAACAATCTTTCCATAAAGGAATGTTTTCAATAAGATCTTTCGTTCTTTGTCCAGAGTACAGAATTTCCTCAAGAAAAAGAAAAACAGAGCTACCCTATCACATCTACTGTCACTCCAGCACCTCTGCTCCCGTGGTCCTTGACCAATTTTTGTTACATTACATGCATTTGCATGATGGCTGGAGTAAATCACTGACCTTAGTGGTCTCATGCATACAGGTATTTGGATGTATAGCATATCATCACTCAGCAAAATAAAGAGAGATCGCCCGGAACAATCAAAGCATGTACATTGAATTTGACATTTCACTGCTTTTAGACATATTTTGTTTTAAATCTTTGATAACTCATTTAACAGCAGTTTAACAAGCAATTTTATAAGTGACAGATAAACTGTAGACTTATATTCACCAAACAGCAAGCCATTTTTATAGTATAATTTTTTTATCTACAGTATGCACACAGCTCTTTTATATACTGGAGGAAATCAGAATATATATTCAACAGAAATAGTGAAGAGCCTCTTAATTAAATATTTCAAGTAATGATATAATTTAGACATAAGTATTCATGAAAAATCCTGAAACCCTGAGGTTACGATTTCATCAAATGATTTGGAAATATATTTTACTATGCTATTGTATTTTCCTTTCATATTAAATATGCAATCTATGTATCTCCCCTTTCGGCCCCTTGAGGAAATTTAACAAATTGTTACATGGAATTCTGCATCATACTGAGTATTAAGAACATGGAAATCTATATCTCCATGGTAACAATGAATCGAGGTTCTGTTCCCACTGTCTGTTTCCACAATCACCTGCCCTTTTTATTATGGTATATACAAGACAACCTGCTACTATTAAGGTTATATCAGTGTGTGAATTGTGGATCTGCTTTCATTGCTTAAAGTTCTTATTACATTTTATGTTATTTAAAATCAGTGTAAAAAGAGCACAATTAAGATGAAGTGTTGCACTGTTACTCTGGCTCCTGAATAAATTATATTGTTTTCTTTCCATCCACTTATATGAAAACAAGTTAAATGGGTTTTATCAGTATAGTAAATGCATTCTATTAATCATAGCACGCGGAAAATTATTTTGGAGTACACAGTATATAACAAATTCACAGAAAAAGACCAAAATGAACTTATGTTAAAAGATAACTTTTATTAATACATTTAAAATTACCAACTGGTGCACAACAAGCCAATACCATCACCAAATATCAAAAAGACACTAGATAGAGAAGGCCAAAGGGGGTGCCTGGCCCTAATCTAAAAGTACCTGCATCCTACTTAACAGCGGAGGTTGGCACTCTATTCCTGCGCAAATGGCGCCCCCGCTCACATTTCGGCTATCCATTCTACCCCTTGAAAACTCTATATGGGTAGGGTGCAAAGCTATTACCAAAAGTATACCCAACAATATAAACACCGATAAAAATATTCTTCAATCTAAACAGGGGGAGGGGAGGGAGAGGTACTGTAAGTATAATGCATGCTCCAGACAAGGGGCTGATGGTCTAACTGTCCCTGCCTGTCAGCGGAGGTTGGCACCCTTTTTCAGTGACGAGATTGGTGCACCTGTTCCTCGACAGCTGTCCCAAATGACCTGGTCGATAAAGGAAATTTTATAACATGTAAGGTGCTGGAGTGCTTAGCAAAAATATAATTAGGACATGTAATGTTAGGGTTCGAGTTCCTGTTGCTGCACAAGGAGAGTCTCGAACCAGTTCCGCTGCGGTCCCCCATTCATCTCCGTCCGCAGTGAAGCCTGCTCAGCTTAGATGTCGGTCCCAGCGTCTCGCCCAGTCTAACAGTGTGCAGAGGATTACTGCTGTTCCTCCAGGCTCTGCTATTGTGGCCAATACTGGTTAGCGGCGAGCAGACGTCTTTAGGACAAAGTCCTTGTTTTCCCCTTCTGAGCATGCCCAGAGTGAGATCTCTCATTGGAGATCAGGGGTCACATGCTCAGGTACTGCAGCAGCTCCTATTGGTCTGCCAGGAAGGTCCTGTGACTGCTGTTGTTCTGGAACAGGTTTCATTGGTCCTTGTTTCTGGTAGGTCCTGTAGCTGTTACTATAAAAGGGTAGCATGGCTGGGCCGCCATGCGCTAATATCAACCATTGTATGCTATGCGCCAGTGTGGTCATGCGTGTGTGTGGTTAGGGACCCGGCTGAAATAAGCCCCTAGAATACTGACTTAATCGGTGAGGAGTTTGGTATGCTAGCTGGTCAGGGTCGGTGTCCTAGATGCCCTAGATTACCGGCATAACCGGTGAAGAGTTTGATTGCCGTATTCAGGGTCTGGCTTCAGACGCCATAGATTGCGGGTGACTCCCGCGAGGACATTAGCGCATGATCACGTTCTATGTTGCTTAGCACTTAACTGTGTGCCTGGGTGCCTGACAGGACACAGAACTTTTTCTCAGCGGCCCTGTGAAGTAACAGGGTTCGCTTTCAACGCTAGACAGCGCCCTAGCGTGTTTATTTTGCGACTCAGTTGTGTTTAGTGAGTTCGCACACATCGCCATATAGCGCTGCGGCACTCCTTCTAGCGGCTCTGTGAAATAACAGAGTTCGCACATATTGCCACAGCGCATTGCGGTGTTTATTTTGGCGACTCTGCGGGATAACAGAGTTTGTGTCTTGCGCCATTTTACTAGCAGCAGGTTCTGCCTGCACGGTGGACCCCGGGCTGCGAATGCACCTCTCTACCTCATATATTTGGTGCGTTCCGCAGACCCTAACATGTAAATCGTGGACTCGGACAAATAGGGAATGTAAGGCATGATATTATGAGAGCTCATCAATGGAAAGCATGTGGTGCGTAGTACACTAAAGATTAAATAGATTTAACAGATGTCAACACTTGCATTGTCCATGTACCAAAGAAACTCCCTGTGTTAACTTTGAACAGCTCCCAAACATTACAAATTGAATAGAGAACTGTATCATGGAAAAACAGTCCATAAATCAAAAGAGCATGTATACCAAGAAATGGACTCAACGCATTTCCCCTCTTGTGTGAGGTTCATCAGTAGTATATATAAATGTTAGAAAAGACTACTTATCTCATCATTTGGTGATATTCAAATAAGAACAAAGTCCCCGGCACACAGGGTGAGTCTCCGCTGGATGTGGTGCTTGAATTCAAGTGCCCAGTCAAGCCCAAAATATAAACTCTGCAATAGGTAATAACCTGAATCACCTGGATAGCTCAGCGTATGTGCCACTTTGTGTCTCAAATGCTGGAAGCATGTTGCACTCAGCCAAAATGCGTTCCAGCGAGTGCGCAGATGCGGATGTATGTGATGATCACTTCCCATCTTTATGCTTTTCAAGTGTGTTCCACCACATGCGCAGGTGCACAAATTGTGTGCTCCTTCAGCGCTCCACCGGGGACACATAAGCAGAGGTGAATGTTATTCACTCTCTGTCATCGGAAAATGCCAGGAGGGGCAATGCAAGGAAATTCCCTATATCCTGTATTGCGTGCTGGTAAAAACAAGAAATCCACAAGTCTGCATAGATGTCATTTAGCAGAGGAAGATATAAAGATCAACAAAACCATGTGACCAAGGTGTTTTATCAAATTATACAATGCACAGGGGTCATTTGGAATCTCTCTAATAATCAAAGGGTGGACCCAATAATAAGCACCCCCAACAGAAACACATTCTTCTTCAATATGCTCATACAGATATATCAATTTATAAAAAAGGGGTATATGACCTCGTACTAATATAGGCCAAGATAATTCATATAAAACTTGTTAAATATTCTCAAGGCACAGATAATACCTCCCATCATATAGCCAAAACGCCCCTTAATGATACATGTTTGAGTTTATTCAACAAAGGACAATAAATGACATTTATACTTTGGGCTGTAAAGCAAGGTTAGAGTGCCTATGTCAAGTATGGATCATGACAAGGTCAAATAATAAAAATTTCTTCAAATGAAGAAAAACAATAATAAGCAAATGACCTATTGCAGTCAATGAAGAACTGCAGGTAAACTTATGAAAAGGCCCTAACGATTAACATTAACAGGAGAATCAAATGTAACAACCAAAATTCATTTGCTCATTTAATCCACTGGAGAGATCGTGTCTAACCTATAAATTCATCTACGCTCTTTTTGAAGGATCCTTTTGTCCTGATTGCCACATCTAATTGAGGGGACAATTACTTCAATTACGCAAAAGGAGAAAGATTTCAGATCACCATGGTGCACCTAACGGACATGCCTACAGATGGGGGTCTCCCTGGCATTCCTCATGTCGCCCAGGTGATCCCCAATCCTTCTCCTCAGCACACTGCACACGCGTGATGGGGCCTTTTCAAAGCGAAAGCGCAGAAAACTGACATGAAGAAGAAGTGCGTAGGGCAAGACAAGAGGCGGTGGGGGAATGAGAATAAACACCGCCCATCGGACTGGACCGCATGTATTTGCATACCAAGAAACAAACTTTACAAAGGTATTTTGACATCAAAACTGGGGTGTCAGGAGATATGATAGGTACCTATAGATTACTTATGGGATGCACAATTCAGTGATATCTTTATCTGATATCACAAAAATGGGGTGACAGATTCCCTTTAAATAGTTTGGGGATATTAAGGGGTCAGTATATATACAGTGAGGGGCATTATACGGTGTATAGGGGAGCTGTACAGGGGGGAGACTTGGGACATTATTAAATGTAAAGTGGGCACTTATTGTTATAGGGCAGTGATGGCTAACCTTGGCACTCCAGCTGTTGTAAAACTACAACTCCCAGCATGCCCTTGCAACCTGCAGCAGTTGAGCATGCTGGGAGTTGTAGTTCTCCAACAGCTGGAGTGTCAAGGTTCGCCATCACTGTTATAGGGGAACTCTGGTTACTGTGACTGTCAAAGGGGCACACACAGGGCATTATTACATTCTAGGGGGCACAATGTGAGCACTATTTTCTAGGGCACATGCACCTGGCATTACTATATTCTATAGAGTTGCTTAAGAATTTAGAGGTCACACAGAACCACCCAGCAGGTGCAGTAATAGGGACACATACGGCAGCAGAGGCTCAGTATTGGGGTATCAGCAGGATGAGGAGTTTGTACAGGTTGGGGATAGATGGTGACAGTGCTGAAAATATGAGAAGTGAAACATGTCTTTGTTGTATTCTCTGCAGCCGAGTCCTGGCTGGAGGAGTCGTCATGTCGGTCTGAGCCAGATGGAAAAGACATGAAGAGTGAACGACTCCATCAGAAAGAACGTCAGCGGTAAGTCATTATCTGTAACTCCGCTGTAATCTCTTATATGTTCTGTAGGACTGGTATTATTTACCACTGACCAGATGGCGGTGATATCAATATTGGTCTTTTTATATATAGATTATTTTTGGCAATAGCGCAGTCATTTGCTGAGGTTCTCTGGTTAGGGGCCCACTCAGAAGTTTTGCCCCCCCTAAACCGAAACCCTAGCTACACCTCTGTCTTCACATAATACTTTACAGACACCACACTGGTACCGCAGCACCATCTCCTACCCGTAGGTTCAAACATAATAACATACTATTATATATAATAGTACCACATATAATAGTATGTTATTTTTGTTATTAAATATTTTACCACATTTTTTGCTTCAAATATATTTTTCCCTATTTTCCACCTCTAAAACCTGGGTGCGTCTTATAGTCCGAAAAATACGGTAGTAAATGACCTGCATAGAGCTGGGACCGTAACAAAAGCTACCATCAGTAACACACTACGTCGCCAGTGACTCAGATCCTGTAGTACCAGACATGTCCCCCTGCTTAAGCCAGTACATGATCGGACCCATCTGAAGGTTGCAAGAGAGCATTTGGATTATCCAGAAGAGTATTTGGGAGAATGTCATATGGTCTGATGAAACCAAAGTAGAACTGTTTGGTGGAAACAAAACTCGTCATGTTTGGAGGAGACAAAATGCTGAGTTGCATCCAAAGAACACCATACCTACTATGAAGTATGGGGGTGGCAACATCATGCTTTGGGGCTGTTTCTCTGCAAAGGGACCAGGACGACCGATCCGTGTACATGAAAGAATGAGTGGGGCCATGTATTATGAAATTTTGAGTGCAAACCTCTTTCCATCAGCAACTGCATAGAAGATGAAAAGTGGATGGGTCTTTCAGCATGATAATGATCCCAAGCACACCACCAGGGCAACGAAGGAGTGACTACGTGAGAAGCATATAAGGTACTGGATTGGCCTAGCCAGTTTTCAGATCTCAACTCTAAAGAAAACCTTTGGAGGGATTTGAAAGACCATGTTGCCCAGCGACAGGCCCAAAACATCACTGCTCTAGAGATCTACATGGAGGAATGGGCCAACATACCAACAGTGTGTGCCAACCTTGTGAAGACTTACAGAAAACGTTTGACCTCTGTCATTGCCAACAAAGAATATATAACACAATATTGAGATGAACTTTTTTTAATGACCAAATACTTATTTTCCACCGTAATTTGCAAAATAAATTATTCCAAATTAGACAAGGTGATTTTCCAGATTTGTTTTCTCATTTTGACTCTCATAGTTGTGGTCTAGCTATGATGCAAATTACAGGCCTCTCTCATCTTTTTAAGAGGGAGAACTTGCACAATTGGTGTCTGACTACCTTTTTCCCCACTGTATATTTATACTTTTTTTTTAGGAAAATACAACAAACATTTCAGCAATTAGAAAAGTAGTATAGTTTATGGCTCTTGTAAACAAAATGCTAAAAGTCTTTATTTTAGTATTTAAGTTTAAAGTATCTTATTGTTTTCTTTGCCCAACCATCAACTAAATTGAATGTTGCAGGTTTAAGATCCTCACCTTTTATTATTAGTAACGTGACTCTTCCCGATGTCTCATCACTGGTTCATAACTTAATAAGAGCTCCATTAGAACAAACCATAAAAGAAGCATCTGCATCTAATGCTTTATTAGTTTCTGGCAAAGAACCACAAGATTGGCTTATTTGCAGATGATGCGTTTATCTTAAACACAAAGAATGTTTAATCATTCTGCATACATATTGCACTGTTCATAGTTTAATGAATTTCCTTACAATGGATTAAGATAAGCTCTATAAAATTGTATGAGTGGATTTTGATTCAGTCGTTTAAAAAAAGGCTTTCTTAAACATAAAGCTCGAAAAATTTAATCTTTTAAAGCTTTGACATTAGCCTCCTCAAGCTACAATAAAGCTTATTTGACAGTATGAATAACTTGTTTGGCCATATGAGTATAAAAACAATTTCTGTAAAATATGAAAATAATGGTAGTAATATACAGCATAGTGGGAAAAAAAGATTATGATAAGATAACTCAATATGCTTTACTATTTGAAACATGTGCATACCATCAGGGATTTAAATAGTCTTTTAGGAACTAAACCAATGGTGTCCCACCCTTAGGACTTAAGATATTTTCTTGTCACCAAAACAAAGATAGCACAGGGCTTGATAGATTGTTGTAACCACAGCACTGATACACTGTAGACTTAGCTGTCAGTTAGTGCCGGTATGCAGTTACAGCCAGCGCTCACTTTATACTAAGCGGTAACTAAAGCCACACCTTTTTGACTGAAAGCCTGAGGCTGCAAGGAAGAAAAAAGTTACTACTTCCTGGCAGCTGGGCTTTCAGTGCACCAGCCACACAGCTTTAAAATACTAAGAAGCTGTAGATTAACCCTATAACTGTAGGTTAATAGCATTTTTTGGCCTGACCAGTTTCCGTTAATCACTTTTCCTTACATGCATACATTTTAGGGCTCATGTAAACCAGATGAAGCCTGTATAGCAGTAAACTGAGATTCTGCATTTCCTTAGTATGGAGCAGAAATTCCTGGATCCATTGATGTACAGACTTTTTTGAGTATCATATCTACCATACATTAAAGTGTAAACTAATAGAAAATAATGCCATATGATTTTGAAAACCCACAGAGGTATAGGGTTTCAATGGACCGCTATTGAAACCCTATTACGACTCAACGCAAAAAGAGCTGTGACACGGCCATGTGCTTGGGTTCATTATTTAAATGTATTATCTGCAATCTTGGTGCATAGATTTACATTTATCAACATATGTATTTTATTGAGCTGCTGATGCTCACAGTTTGCCTAGGTGTATCAGGAGTATGTCATCATTCTGCTGATCTTCAGGAAACAGACATGTAAAACATATACATACAGAATAGGTGTCAATAAATCACCCCAAAAAACAACATGTCTACTCTTTACTTATGTCTAAAACATGCAGAATATATTTTCTTTGTAGCTGAGACCCCTATGTAAAGACTTCTATATTATTTGGTACATGGCTCTAATTCTGAGTGAAAACTTCCTTTCATCTTCTGGCATATTTCTTACATCAACAAACCAATCTGAAACGACGTTCCTTAATCTTGTATCTTCTTTGATTACAAAATTAGGAGTAGATTTATTATTGTGTATTTTTTATATGGGTTCTAAAAAATGAGACGCTCAACAATTTTCTACTAAGCAGGGTTCTCTTGTTGATAATAAGGCCATCTGCCACAGTAAATATGTTCTCAGTGTGAGTTCTCAGTAATGGGCAAGTCTTTAAAGATGAAAGTCATTTACCTTAGTTCATCTGTTCTTATTCACTATTGGCAAATGTTTTATTATACTGTATACGCATAAGTCTTATTTGTTAGTTTGTGAGTTTATGTGCATACATTATTTTCCCTCTATCACACTTGCTTTGCGTTTCGATTTATAGTATTACAATAATTAGTATTTGTGTAGTAATAGGTCTAATAATTTGCATGTTTAATTCCAGTTTTCATTTAGATCGCCAATTATATTTAGACATTTTCTTATTATTTTATTGTCTTTTCCACATTCTGAATCAGAAGATAGACACACATTTCACATTGCATTCCCATATGATCCCTCAGAGTTTTCATGGATATCTGAAAAAGTTTCGACACCAGAGCTAAAGGTGCCCATAACTCCTTAACAGCTGTTGGCCTGAGACTCATGCAAATGGCAGCTACTATGGTCATTCAAACACACCCACTCTATGGTCAGCAGAGATGGTTAAATTAGTCTAAAAGTGACAGCCAAGTTTATTAAATATAAAAGATTTGTCTCTCATCTTCCACTCCACTGAAAAATTAAAATTATCTTAGGGTGTCTTGATAATTCAAGTTTTGCTTGTAGTTTATAACCAAAAACATTTGTCTGAAGGAGTTGAAGTCATAAAATGGAAGATACTGTTCACTGATAATGGTTCATATTTTGTTTTGGATGCTTTGACTCAATGCAAATTGTGTCAGTAACAAAAGTGGGTATGGCCTCTTAAATAATTTTAATGAAACAAGAGGGGATTATAGGGAGAAAAATGGGAAGCGCAAGCTTCTTAGTGTAGTAGTTAATTTCCAAAGGTATATACTCAGTGTGAATACACTCACTTATTTGGTGTCTTGAGATACTGCATGTAGATCCAATCCTTGGATCACTCCATTCCTCTTTCCATTCAGTTTGCTGCAAAGATCTGGGAACTAGTGAGAGCACTGGACAGTGCTTTCATAGGCTATAACACTTGGTGGATGTTTTTCCTAGCAATATGCGCTCCTGAAGGATGATGATGGAACTTGATATTTAGATTCAAGGAAGATTTTTATTTTTAATTCAAACTAGAACACAACCGGTTTCGACTTCTAAGAGTCTTCCTCACGTATAATGTCAAGCATATAAATGGATCTGTCTGAACACATTTTATAACAGATCTCCATGGATGTGGTTTTGTTTTTCAGACCTTCCAGCCCCCACCCAAAACCACATGCAGGGAGATTTGCTATAAAATGTGTTCATACAGATCCGTTTATATGCTTGACATTATACCTGAGGAAAACTCTTAGAAGTCGGAACCGGTTGTGTTTTAGTTTAAATTAAAAATAAAAATCATTCTTGAATCTAAATATCAAGTTCCATCATCATCCTTCAGGAGCGCAAATTGCTGGGAAAAACATCCACCAAAATAATTTTAATAGTAGTTTAGACCAAACCTGGTATAAAAACGATCACATACCCTGCAGTAAGTAAATAAATAGTAATAGCGAACGTGCTCGGTAATACTCATTACTCGTCCGAGCATCACTGTACTTGCAAATACTCGGCGAGCACCGAGCATTTCCATGTTTGCTCGGCGGGAGTCCTGTTGCATGCCCTGCATTTTTGACGCTCTTTAGGGCACCAATCAACATGCAGGGATTGTCTGCCAAGCACTGTAATGCTGCAGCCATCTTTGTTGTGGTATTACAGTGATTGGCTGGCCACACAGTGCCATCAGGTGTATAAGAGACATGGCGCGGCCATGCTCGTCACAGTCTGCTCCGGAATTAGCGAGTATAGGGAGAGCTGCTGCCAAGATATGGTCAGATTTGGGCGTTTAGAAGGTAGTCTATGTATACTATCAAAGAATACACAAATCCAGCTAGGTAGGCAGGGAGTGTATGTGCGTATATACATATCAGTGCAAGGCATGCACGCACTGTATGTGGCTATATAGATGTCAGTAGCAGACAGGCATTCTATGTGGCATACCTCATTGCATACATCAAGAGGGTCCATTCCATTGCTCTCTGCGGTTGCCTATTACATATATTGATCGTATATACACAGCCCTAGGTCTCAGTGGGCAGCAATTTTTTTTTTTTGCATCTTAATCCTGATTATTTTTTTCCAAAGCAATCCAGAACCCCTTTTTTTCGCTATTTGCTTGTTGACACTGTGTCATGTATAGTGTACAGTTCCTATAGCGTCTTGTGCTTGGGTGCGAGGAAAACACAGGAGACATAGGTTGAAATGAAATGACTTGTATTACTTCATACAAGCATGCTGAAAAGTTCACACAGTTTGCAGGAACAGCGACAGGAGACACAGCAGGCCAGAGTAACTTCAAGCACTACAATAAATCTCCAAAGCAGGTTCAGGATCTCTTCTCTGTACCGTAATTCCTCTGCAAACATGGATTCACCAAACAGCAGGTTTCCAGAGTCCAAAAGTGTTCCAAGGTTCCTCAGTAGGGAATAGCTGGAGTACAAGTCCAAGGCTTCCAGGAGTCAGGTCACAGACTGACTGAGGCTTGATTCAGGAGCACTGATTGTTCAGCTGAGGCTGCTTAAGAAGCAAGAGGGAAGAATCAGGGCGGGAACATGAAAACTGGAAACTCCATATTAACTGAGGGCAAGAGCTGCAGAAAGACAGAAAGCAAAATGGCCGACGGAAAACTGAGTTTCAAGGAACATGTCAACAGAGACAAAGAACCTTACTGTTGTGAATGGGTTTGAGATGAGTTCTGAGCAGAGGCTCCCTCTGGTGGTTACAAGCGGTGCTAGTCTGTCCAGTGAAGATTGTGAGGACTGGGAATCAGGTGTTACTGACTGGTCTTATATAAGGGAGTCACCTTCCCATCAGGGTTGCCGGTGATCAATTGTTCTGGTCTGAATCCTTTATTCCAGTTTCCCTTGTAGCCTGCTGTGTCGTGTCTGCATTTCCTGCTAACAGATAAGACATTTTCTTCTTTTGTGTTTGTGCTATATTTTTGCATTTTGTCCTGCACTTCTGTGGGGGCCTTCAGGGTCCCCTCCGGGGGCTTCTGCCCTCTCAGTTTTGTTCAGCCACTTATGTTTGTACTTTTCCCTTTTTTCCAGTTTTTTCAGTGGCTGCTGTTTTGATTTTGTTACACCAGAGAACTAATTTAGGTGGAAGAGGTCGTGTGATCTCAGGTGTTTTTGAAATTAGTAGAGTTGGTGCTTTTCAGGGTTTTCTGGGATTGCAGTAAGCACCCTTCCTATCCTTTTCTATTTAGTTAGTTTGGGCCCCAGCGTTTGCTCATACTATTTTCTTTCTGTGTCAGTATTTCATCTTGTCTAACCGCCATTACATGTTTGGGGGCTTTCTATTATCTTTGGGGTTCTGCTCAGGGGCAGATAGCTTTCCTATATCTATCTTTAGGTGTAGTTAGTTTCTCAGGCTGTGACGAGGCGTCTAGGACCAACGTAGGAACGCTCCACGGCTGCCTCTAGTTGTGGTGGTTAGTCAGGGTACTGTAATCTCATAGATTCCAACTGCTCTGGTGTATTGCCTTTTTTACCTGCACTCCTCAGCTACCGAAACATAACAGTATCACCGGCCTAAAGATTGAAAATTGTATGGTACTCACAGAAGGGAAAAAATATTGTCAGAGTTGTCAGAGATATTTTTCTGTTTGTTGCATTTTTTTTTTTCCCACTGTATCTCTGGGTGCTGGGGAGGATCTTTTCTCTCAATGGAGTTTGTACAGTTGTCTGGCCGTGTGGATCAGCTTGCCACTGAGGTTCGGAGTATTGCTATCTATCTTGCTGGGTTGCCTGTTGTGGAACCTAGGATTCCCATGCCAGATTTGTTTTTAGGGGATCGAGCTAAGTTTCAGAATTTCAAAAATAATTGTAAATTGTTCTTTGCCTTAAAATCTAAGTCCTCAGGGAATGCAGCGCAGCAGGTTCAAATTATCATCTCTCTCCTGCGCGGCGATCCTCAGGATTGGGCTTTTTCCCTGATACCTGGGGATCCTGTTTTGAGTGATGTTGATGCATTTTTTCAGGCCTTGGGGTTATTGTACGATGAGCCTAATGTCACTGATCAAGCTGAGAAAGCCTTGTTGGCATTAAATCAGGGGCTTGATGACGCTGAGTTATACTGTCAGAGATTCCGTAGGTAGGCAGTCCTGACAAAATGGAATGACGACGCTTTGGCAGCCCTTTTCCAGAAGGGTCTGTCAGATAATGTAAAGGATGTTATGGTGGGATTCCCTGTCCCCTCTGGTCTCAATGATTCTATGTCATTAGCGATTCAAATTGACAGACGTTTGCGTGAGCGGAGAAGTATGCGTGGAATGGTGTTGCCTTGTGAACCAGCTTCTGAACCCATGCAGTGTGATAGAGTGGTGTCTGGGGCACAGCATCATGAGTTTCGAAAGCGCAATGGGTTATGTTTCTACTGTGGTGATGCCTCTCATGCTATTTCAGTCTGCCCTAAGCGGAGAAGACGTTTTGCACGCTCGGTTGTCTTGGGTAGTGTTCAGACTAAGTTTTTATTAACTGTCACTCTGATATGCTCTCTGTCCTCATTTTCTGCTCAGGCTTTCGTTGATTCTGGAGCAGCTATTAACCTGATGGATTATGATTTTGCTAAACGTTGTGGATTTCCCTTGATACCCCTACAGAAGTCTATTCCCCTACTGGGGATCGATTCTACCCCTTTGGCTGAGAATAAACCCCAGTTTTCTACTCAGGTGATAATGAGGGTTGAACCTGATCACCAGGAGTGCTGCAAATTTTTGGTTCTGTATAATCTGCATGACATTATCGTGCTGGGTTTTCCTTGGTTACAGTCTCATAATCCTGTTTTGGATTGGAAATCTGTGTCTGTAACCAGTTGGGGCTGCCAATGTGTTAATACCAACACTCCTGTTTTTTCTGCCTCCCCCCAGGCTCAGGATGTTCCTGACTTTTTGATTGATTTTTCTGATGTGTTTAGCGAAAGTAAATCTGCATCCTTGCCTCCCCATAGGAGCTATGACTGCGCTATTGAATTAGTGCTGGGTAGTAAATTCCCTAAAGGTCGCCTTTTTAACTTGTCTGTACCTGAACATGACGCTATGCGGTCTTATATCAAGGAATCATTGGAGATGGGTCATATCAGACCATCCTCTTCACCCTTAGGTGCCGGTTTTTTCGTTGTGGCCAAAAAGGATGGTTCATTAAGGCCGTGTATTGATTATCGTCTCTTGAACAATAATACTGTGAAATATCAATACCCGTTACCCTTGATTTCTGACCTGTTTTCCAGGGTGAAAAACGCTACTTGGTTTACCAAGCTTGACCTCAGGGGGGCGTATAACCTTATTCGCATTAAGCACGGGGATGAATGGAAGACGGCATTCAATACCCCTGAAGGGCATTTTGAGTATCTGGTGATGCCCTTTGGGCTCACTAATGCTCCTTCCGTCTTCCAGTCCTTCATGAATTACATTTTCAGGGATTTTGTGGACAAATTTCTGATTGTTTATTTGGATGATATCTTGATTTTTTCTAATGACTGGGACTCTCATGTGAAACATGTTCGAACTGTATTCCAGATTTTGAGAGAGAATGCTCTGTATGTGAAGGGATCAAAGTGTCTTTTTGGCGTACAGAGGATCTCATTTCTGGGATTCATTTTGTCCCCATCTGTTATTGAAATGGACCCGGTCAAGGTTCAGGCCATCTGTGATTGGGTCCAACCTACTTCATTAAAGGCTCTTTAGAGATTTTTGGGTTTGCCAATTTTTATCGTAAATTTATTGGTAATTTCTCGGTTATTGTTAAACCATTAACTGATTTGACCAGAAAGGGTTCTGATGTGGTGAATTGGCCTCCTGAGGCAGTCTCTGCATTTCAGGAACTTAAGCAGAGATTCACTTCTCCTCCTGTTCTACGGCAGCCTGATGTTTCTCTGCCATTTCAGGTGGAGGTTGATGCCTCTGAAATTGGGGCAGGTGCCGTTTTGTCCCAAAAAGATCCAGAGACCTCTAAAAGTAACCCTTGTGCCTTTTTCTCTCGAAAATTTTCTCCTACTGAACGTAATTATGACGTGGGTAATCGGGAGTTGTTGGCCATGAAGTGGGCTTTTGAAGAGTGGAGACATTGGCTGGAGGGAGCCAAACATCAGGTGGTGGCCCTTACGGACCATAAGAATCTGGTCTATCTGGAATCTGCCAAGCGACTCAATCCTAGACAGGCCAGGTGGGCCTTGTTTTTCACACGTTTTAATTTTGTGGTTTCCTTTCTTCCTGGCACTAAGAATGTTAAGGCGGATGCCCTCTCGAGGAGTTTCCTTGCGGACTCTCCTGAGTTATCTGATCCTTCTGTTATTTTGAAAGAGGGTGTAGTCCTTTCCGCCATCTCACCCAATTTGAGACTTGCTCTGGAGGGGTGTCAGGAGGATAGGCCCGAGTGCTGCCTTGTTGGAAAATTGTTTGTCCCGGACCAGTGGAAAAAGAGTGTGATGTCTGAGATTCATTGTTCCGCGTTGGCTGGGCATCCCGGAATTTTTGGTACCAGAGACTTGGTTAGTCGGTCCTTTTGGTGGCCTACCTTGTCTCGTGATGTCAGGGAATTTGTGCAGTCCTGCGGGACTTGCTCTCGCTCCAAGCCTTGCTCTCGCTCTAGTGGTTTGTTGATGCCATTGCCTGTGCCCAAGAGACCATGGACCCATATCTCTATGGATTTCATTTCCGACCTTCCTGTTTCTCAGAGAATGACCACCATCTGGGTAATTTGTGATAGGTTTTCCAAGATGATACATCTTGTGCCATTACCTAAGTTGCCTTCCTCCTCTGAATTGGTGCCGTTGTTCCTTCAGCACGTGGTTCGTTTACACGGCATTCCTGAGAACATTGTGTCTGACAGAGGAGTCCAGTTTGTTTCCAGATTTTGGAGGACTTTTTTTCTAAACTGGGTGTTCAATTGTCTTTCTCCTCGGCATTTCATCCTCAGACCAATGGTCAAACTGAGAGAACAAACCAGACATTGGAGACTTATCTAAAATGCTTTGTGTCTGCTGATCAGGATGACTGGGTCTCTTTTTTGCCTTTGGCTGAGTTTGCTCTTAATAATAGGGCTAGCTCTGCTACTTTGATGTCTCCGTTTTTCTGTAATTCTGGGTTTCACCCTCGATTTTCTTCAGGACAGACGGAGGCTTCTGTCTGTTCAGGTGTTGACTCTGTTGTGGAGCGTATGCAACTCATTTGGGACCAGGTAGTGGAGAGGTTGTCCCTCTCTCAGGAGAGGGCCCAGCGGTTTGCTAACCGGCATAGGACTGATGGTCCTCGATTTAAAGTGGGGGACTTGATCTGGTTGTCCTCAAAGAATATTCCTATGAGAGTAGCATCTCCTAAATTTAAGCCTAGGTTCATTGGACCTTATAAGATCATGGAGATTATTAATCCTGTTTCTTTTCGTTTGCTTCTTCCAGGGACATTTAAGATCCATAACGTGTTCCACAAGTCCTTGTTGAAGAGGTTTGTTGAGCCAGTGGTTCCTGCTGCTGTGCCTCCTGACCCTGTTTTGGTTGAGGGCAATCTGGAGTATGTGGTTGAGAAAATATTAGATTCTCGTTTTTCTAGACGGAAACTCCAGTATTTGGTTAAATGGAGAGGTTATGGTCAGGAAGACAATTCTTGGGTGTTTGCTTCGGACATCCATGCTAGGAGACTTATCCGTGCGTATCATAGAACTCATCCTGACCGACCTGGTTGCTCAAGTGAGGGTTCGGTGACCCCTCCTCAAGGGGGGGGTACTGTTGTGAATGGGTTTGAGATGAGTTCTGAGCAGAGGCTCCCTCTGGTGGTTACAAGCGGTGCTAGTCTGTCCAGTGAAGATTGTGAGGACTGGGAATCAGGTGTTACTGACTGGTCTTATATAAGGGAGTCACCTTCCCATCAGGGTTGCCGGTGATCAATTGTTCTGGTCTGAATCCTTTATTCCAGTTTCCCTTGTAGCCTGCTGTGTCGTGTCTGCATTTCCTGCTAACAGATAAGACATTTTCTTCTTTTGTGTTTGTGCTATATTTTTGCATTTTGTCCTGCACTTCTGTGGGGGCCTTCAGGGTCCCCTCCGGGGCTTCTGCCCTCTCAGTTTTGTTCAGCCACTTATGTTTGTACTTTTGCTTTTTCCAGTTTTTTCAGTGGCTGCTGTTTTGATTTTGTTACACCAGAGAACTAATTTAGGTGGAAGGGGTCGTGTGATCTCAGGTGTTTTTGAAATTAGTAGAGTTGGTGCTTTTCAGGGTTTTCTGGGATTGCAGTAAGCACCCTTCCTATCCTTTTCTATTTAGTTAGTTTGGGCCCCAGCGTTTGCTCATACTATTTTCTTTCTGTGTCAGTATTTCATCTTGTCTAACCACCATTACATGTTTGGGGCTTTCTATTATCTTTGGGGTTCTGCTCCGGGGCAGATAGCTTTCCTATATCTATCTTTAGGTGTAGTTAGTTTCTCAGGCTGTGACGAGGCGTCTAGGACCAACGTAGGAACGCTCCACGGCTGCCTCTAGTTGTGGTGGTTAGTCAGGGTACTGCAAACTCATAGATTCCAACTGCTCTGGTGTATTGCCTTTTTTACCTGCACTCCTCAGCTACCGAAACATAACACCTTACATTACTCCCCCCTTAGGGACAACCTCCGGATGACCTCAGACCAGGCTTGTCAGGGTACCTCTGATAAAACTGGCGGAGCAGGCGAGGAGCATTTACATTATTGACTGGTTCCCATAAGTTGTCCTCCACTGGGTAGCCCTGCCATTTAATCAAATATTGCAACTGATTTCTGTACAACCTGGAGTCTAGAATCCTTTCCACCATAAATTCTTCCTGACCATCGACCAGCACTGGGTCAGGGCAAGGAGAAGAACATCCAGAAAACGTATTGGGTGTTGCAGCCTTTAGTAGGGATACATGAAAAACAGGGTGGATTCTCATAGTTCTGGGCAGTTGAAGACGACAAGCAACAGCACTTATAATCTTATTGATCTTATAAGGTCCAATGTACTTATGTCCCAATTTAGACGATGGAATCTTTAATTTAAGATTTCTGGTTGACAGCCAGACCAAATCTCCTACCTTGAAAGCTGGTGCAGGTTTACGAAATGTATCTGCTGCTTTCTTGTACCTTTCCTGAGCCAATTCTAGATTTTCCTTTAGAAGATCCATATTCTTTTGTAAAGAAGTGATTCTTTCAGCCACTGCCGGCAAGGGCGTATCTATGGGAAATCGAGGAAGAATGTTAGGATGATAACCTAGATTGGAGTAAAAAGGAGACTGCTTAGTGGAGGCGCTCTGAGAGTTGTTATAAGAGAGCTCAGCCAGTGGAAGTAGATCCACCCAATCATCCTGTAGGTGGCAGATAAAACAGCGGAGATACTGCTCCAGGGTCTGATTGGTTCGTTCTGTCTGTCCATTAGTCTGGGGATGAAAAGCAGAAGAAAGGTTTACTTTAATGTCCAATGCTGCACAGAAATTTTGCCAAAACCTTGAAGTGAATTGCACCCCTCGATCCGAAATGACCTCATCCGGTACTCCATGTAAGCGAAACACATTCTTAATCATCAAGTCTGATGTCTGTTTTGCAGTGGGTAAGCCGACACAAGGGATAAAATGAGCTGCCTTTGTTAGACGGTCAACCACCACTAGAATGGTGTTCTTCCCTTGAGAGGTTGGTAACTCCACAATGAAGTCCATAGAAATGGATCCCCACGGGCTGGACGGGGTGGGAAGAGGTTGCAACAGACCAGTTGGTGAGGAGCGAGGTGTTTTGCATCTTGCACAGACTTCACATGAAGTGACATAGTTTAAGACATCTTTCCTGTAAGTGGGCCACCAAAAGAAACGAGAAAGAAATTCTTGTGTCTTTAGAATTCCCTATGCCCGGCTATCTTGGAATCGTGGATGAGTTGCAATACTCTCAATCTGACTGTTTCAGGTATATACAGACGTTGTCCCTGAATCCACACACCATTCTTAAAGACAAGACTTACGTCCTTTGGGGGTTGAGCCAACAAAGAATCCGCATGGTATGCTTCCTTGATGTCCTTAAGTAGGTCTTGATTATGAATCACTCCCAGGAATCTAGAGTCAGGAAGAATAGTCTTAGGAGGAGTAAGTGGACGTGTCTCTGCTGAATGAATCCTAGAGAGTGCATCAGCCTTTCCATTGCGCGATCCTGGTCTATAAGAAATGACAAAATTAAATTGGTTTAGGAAAAGACTCCAGCGAGCCTGGCGAGGAGTCAGGCACTTAGCCGACCTGATAAATTCAAGGTTACGATGGTCTGTCAGGACGACTATTTGCTGTGCAGCTCCCTGAAGAAAGTGTCTCCATTCCTTGAAGGCGGCAATAATGGCCAACAATTCTCTATTGCCCACATCGTAGTTCCTCTCAGCCGAAGACAACTGCTGGGAAAAGAAGGCACAGGGATGCAAGACATTCTTCTCACCTGTTCTCTGAGAGAGTATAGCTCCAACGGCACAGTCTGAAGCATCCACCTCTATTATGAAGGCAAGCTCGGGGTTGGGATGTACTAAGATAGGTGCGGTGGTAAATTTATCCTTTAAACAGGAAAATGCTTCCTATGCTTGAGGGGTCCAGGAGAACCTAGACTGTTTCCGGGTAAGTTGGGTGATAGGTGACACTACCTCAGAAAAATTCTTAATGAAACGTCTATAGAAGTTGGCAAACCCGATGAAACGCTGCACCTCCTTCACATTTCTAGGAATTGGCCAATCCTTGATGGCTTGGGTCTTGCTTCCATCCATACTAATCCCTTGCGTAGATAGTACATACCCCAGAAATTGAATTTCGGTCCTATGGAATTCACATTTTTCAAGTTTGATGTAGAGATGGTTTTGTCTTAGGCGTTCTAAGACCATTCTCACATGTCCATGATGTTCCTCTGTGGAGTTAGAAAAAATTAGAATATCATCCAGATAAATTACCACAAATGTATCTAGGAGATCCCTGAAGATATCATTCACGAAGTGTTGGAAAGTGGCTGGGGCGGTACTCAGACCAAAAGGCATAACTAGGTATTCAAAGTGTCCATAGCGTGACCTGAAAGCAGTCTTCCATTCATCCCCAGGTCTAATACGGACCAAGTTATAGGCCCCACGGAGATCCAGTTTAGAGAAAATTTTGGCATGCCGCACTCTCTCCAACAATTCAGGGATTAAAGGCAATGGATAACGGTTTCTAATAGTAACCTTATTGAGTTCCCTATAGTCTATGCAGGGTCTCAGAGATCCATCTTTCTTCTTCACAAAGAAGATGGGTGCACCTGCGGGAGATGAAGAGGGGCGTATGAAGCCCTTGGCTAAATTTTCGTCTATATAATCCTTCAAAGCTTTTAGCTCGGGCCCCGCTAGGGGGTAGATCTTACCAAAAGGTATCTCGGCTCCAGGCAATAATTCAATTGGACAATCATATGGACGGTGAGGAGGAAGCTGATCAGCGTTCTTCTTGTCACATAAATCCACATAGTCCTGGTATACAGCTGGTAGTTCAGGGACTGACATGGTTCCTTTAGGAACAGAGCAAGCTGAAACTCCTTGACTCATCTGTTTCTCCGGAAAGTGTAATTCCTTGGTCTCCCAGTTAATCGTAGGATTCTGCGCCTGCAGCCATGGTAGCCCTAGAATAATGGGAAAGTGGGGAGAAGAGATAAGCATAAAAGACATTTTCTCCTGATGATCTTTACCCATAAGGACCCTCAAAGGCTCTGTTTCTTGATCCACTGGTCCAGAAGTCAGTAGAGAGCCATCCACAGTCTCCATCTGTACTGGAGTAGCCTTCTTCACTGAACGTATCCCCTGTTTCAGAGCAAAGGAGATATCCATAAAATTTCCACTTGCTCCTGAGTCGATCATAGCAGAGCTAGACATCCAGACTGAGTCAACCCAGAGTTTGATGGAAAGGAAGCAATGAGAATTGTTTCTTTTACAACTCAGCTGGGACACTGCTGAGGAAACTTGAAAAATTGCAGCGTTTATACCGTCATCGTCCCCAGAACTAACAGAGTTTAAGTCCGAGAAATCAAGATCTCTTGCAGCAGATCTCTCTGGAGCCTGAGGCTCGGACATGACAGAGCTCCTCTCGCAACACTCACAGTGAATGACTGCTGCAGTAGTCTTACGAGAACGGCTGGGGCAGTTTATAATGAAGTGCCCTGACTTACCACAGTAGAAACATAGATTTTCCTTTATACGATGTTCTTTGCGTGCATCACTAACCCGTCTTTGTAAAGAGTCCACCTGCATGGGTTCAGGTTCTGGTTCCCTTGTGATCCTACTCAAAGGTTCCTTAGCTGAGGAGGGAGGTAGTAAAAGGTTAGTGCGATTATTTTCCAACCATCTCTCTTGTATGCGTTCAGTCAGACGAGCATCAATACGGATACAATAGTTAATAAAGTCACCTAACGCAGTGGGAGGGTCGGCACGAGCAAGTTCATCCTTAATCAGTGGAAACAACCCTTTTCGAAAAATAGATTTTTTAGCGGAAGTGTCCCAAGTGGTATCAAGAGCCCATCTCCTGAAATCCAGGGCATATTCGGCTACTGAACGCTTACCTTGGCGCAAAGTTAACATGGCTGCTTCAGCTGTTGCACCTCGATTGGGGTCATCAAACACCTGCCCCGTGGCTGAAATAAAAGCATCAAGGTGATTCAAACAATCATCCTCTGTCTCAATCAGAGGGTTTGCCCACATCAAAGCCTTATTGGTAAGCAACATGATTATAGTAAGCACTTTGGATCGTTCAGTGGGAAATTGTGAAGCATGTGCAGAGAAAAATAAATTGCATTGATTAATAAATCCCCTGAATTTCTCACGTTCACCGCCAAAACGAAAAGGAGGTAATTTGGGGTTCCCAGAACTTGGGGTTATGGCAGGAGCCTGGGCTCGTTCCTCTAGAGCCTCAATCCTGGCTCGCAATTCCTGGGTAGTCTGTCCAAACACTTGCAAATTATGATTAGTGAGGTCCTGTAGGCTTGCAAAACGGGTTTTTAAAGTCTGTACATCTGAAAGGATTGTATCAGTTACTCCGCAAAGTTCCTTTATGCGGGGCCTCCATCTTCCAGATCTTTTAAGGCAGAAGTGCTGGAAGGAGAAGAGGAAAGGAGAAAAAAAAAAACAATAGTGTTTACCTGTGGTAACACTCCAGAGTAAAATTTTAAGGGAATGCGCTCACCTGGAATGGTTGTGAGAAGTCACAACCACTGTCATCACATAAGGTATTAAACGGACATCTGATATCCACAGTCACAGCAGACACGGCTTTCCCAGACCCAGCAGACACTAAACATTGGCTCCTGAATCTTGTCATGTATAGTGTACAGTTCCTATAGCGTCTTGTGCTTGGGTGCGAGGAAAACACAGGAGACATAGGTTGAAATGAAATGACTTGTATTACTTCATACAAGCATGCTGAAAAGTTCACACAGTTTGCAGGAACAGCGACAGGAGACACAGCAGGCCAGAGTAACTTCAAGCACTACAATAAATCTCCAAAGCAGGTTCAGGATCTCTTCTCTGTACCGTAATTCCTCTGCAAACATGGATTCACCAAACAGCAGGTTTCCAGAGTCCAAAAGTGTTCCAAGGTTCCTCAGTAGGGAATAGCTGGAGTACAAGTCCAAGGCTTCCAGGAGTCAGGTCACAGACTGACTGAGGCTTGATTCAGGAGCACTGATTGTTCAGCTGAGGCTGCTTAAGAAGCAAGAGGGAACAATCAGGGCGGGAACATGAAAACTGGAAACTCCATATTAACTGAGGGCAAGAGCTGCAGAAAGACAGAAAGCAAAATGGCCGACGGAAAATTGAGTTTCAAGGAACATGTCAACAGAGACAAAGAACCTTACACACTGCAGAATACAGCCAGATCCTTTTTGTAGTGCAGCGTGAAAATACAGCTATTTTAAACAGGTTTGCCCATCCCAGGCATGACATCTGATTGCGTAGAAAAATCTGACATTTTTTGTCGTACTGTACAATGTTTTTTGAGTGTTTTATCCAATTATTTGACACCATTTTGCTGCCCAAAAATATTTAGCTACAGGGCAGATACTTTACACTCTGTTTTGTCCACCACAAGGATCTCATATCATTGCGTTGAAAATTTTGCCATTTCAGGCCTCCATAGAATTTTTTTTGCGTCATAGGCTAGCTTACTTATTGACACAATTTTGCTGGTCAAAAAAAAAATACAGGGCAGATATTTGAAAGTGAGCTCTCTTCGTCAGACGCCTAATCTATCAGTAAGCTAAAAATTGTGGCATTTCAGGGCTACATTCCCCTTTTTATGCTGTGTCTTATCCTATTAGTATACACTATTTTGGGGTAAAAAATTTAATAATACAGACCTCATATTGAACAGTGTGGTATCTCTGTCAGATGCCTGATCTTTCTGTGGGCTAAAAATTGTGGCATTTCAGGGAAAAATTACACTGTGTTTGCTGTCTGTTACCCTATTTCTATACTCTATTTTTCGGTAAAAAAAAATATAAATACAGGCCACATATTTGACAGTGTGGTATCTCCATGACATGCCTCATATATCTGTGGGCTAAAAATTGTGGTATTTCAGGGCTACATTTAACTGTTTTTAATGAGTTACCACACACCTCACCAACTTGCTTTCACTTTTACAACATTATATTCCAAAGCCTTGAAGAAGATGATGAATATATTATGAAGCAAATAGGTATTAATAATTATCACTCAAATTATGTTACAGAAATAAGAACATACACAACCTATCTGTGTGGAAATGATTTACCACCGAAATTTTGAAGTATGAGACTAGTATCATCTTGTGGATTTATGTTTGCCACAAATTCCTTCAAAGTGAAACTGTTCTGGATGTAATGTACAATTTGCTCTAGAAAATTAGAGCATACCTTCTCTGATGCTTGCATTAAAGAACTGATTGGCCAGATATGTACAGACTCAGGAAGACAGGGCTGAGGAAACCTGTGCTACGCTGGTCTGGAACTGTCAAGGCTGCATCCCCTGTTTCCCAGGGTAAGGAATAGGGGAGCAGACATTCCCCATTACCAAGGAAGAGGGGGTGTGTTTAGAGAGGGAACCTGGCCAGAAGCTGATGGAAAAAACAAAGGAGTGAGTCCCCCGCTGTCAGCATGTGAGCAACAAGGGGGCAGCGCACTATGCACCCGAAGCGCCGGTGCTGCGATGGACTGCAGCAGATAGCCTAAGAGAAAGCAGGCATCACAGCAGATTTTTTTGGAGGGGACAAGCAGCGCGTAGGAGACTGAGTAGCGTGTTCCATCCTTAGAGCACTGGCTCCACAAAGGGTTGTTCCCGTCGGCTCCAGCAGCTAAAAGTGGTACTGCCAGAGAGCAGAGCACCGTGTGCCCAGTGACCGCGAGAGAGCGAGGCGCCATGTGCTCCGTGACCATGAGTACAGCGCATGTGTGCAGTAGAGAGAGCCAGTTCATGCCATGTGTCTAGCTTGGATAACCAATAATTATAAGGCACAGAGGAATGACAGAGGACGTTGGTATGGTCAGCAAGATACTCCCTCAGCATCTATCCAAACTTTGCACTCCTTATGAGAGGACCATGCACCTCAGGGTCAGGGTGATGGAAGGGTCTGAGAAAACTCTCCCATAACTTTGCCAGTGTTCCACTGCCTCTGCTGGATTGTAGTTGTGTCTCTCTCACTTGAACTTCTTGGCTGTCCAACAAAACGTGACCTCTGCTGGCAGCGTTTTGAAATGGGAATTTTTTTAATAATTCGGCAAGAAGGGTGCTCTAATACTGCAACATTTTTGTACACTTGTCTGCCTCTGGAATAAGAGATATCAAGTTCTCCTATTAGTGTTTGTCTAGAAGTGTCACCAATCAGTATTGCCTGGCTGTCAGTCAAAATTTGGAGACTTCGAGGGTCACGGGAAAGGCAGCGTTACATAAACTCAACCAATGCCAGACTGCTAACAGGCAAGACATCCATGTCCTCACAAAGAGGACGACTGACCATGCTCTCCTCCTCCTCCTTGTCCTCAGGCCATCCACGACTTTCAACTAACCTCTGCACTATCATTGAGCACATCATTGTAAATACATCATTGTAAATACACCCCTGCACTTTGTATCTCCCCAACCTCATTGTAGATTATAAGCTTTCATGAGCAGAGTCGCTTTTTTTTGCTTTAATTATTGTATTATTGTTAATGTTGTTATTGTTACTTAGGGCTGCTGTGTTTGAAAATGTTAAACTGTAAATTTGTTGGCGCTATATAAATAACGATTACTAGTATTATTAGAACACAAAGAAGGCGGGATGGTGACAATAATTATGGCGTCATCGCCTCTCACCATATTGGTGGACTTCTTAAAGTTTAGGAGGATGGTACATATGTCTGACATCCATATCTACTCCTGAGATCTTATGTGTAAATTCTGATCTGAATACCAACGACCTTGTTGATGTTGGTAGTCAACAACTGCCCTCTTCTGCTCACAAATTCTTTTCAACATGTGGAGTGTAGAGTTCTAACGAGTGGGCACATCACACACCAGTCGGTGAGCCAGAAGCTGCAAACGATGCTGAAGCACGTCAAGGGCAGATGAAGCTGTAGCTGACTTTCTAAAATGGGCACACAGGGCGGCGTACATTCACAAGCAGATCCGGCAGATCTGGGTCGCTTTTGAGAAACCGTTGAACAACTAGGTTAAGCACATGGGACAGGCATCGCATGGGTGTGAGTTCACCTCACCTCAGAGCCACCACCACACGACCATGCCTGGCTGTAGGTTCAGCAGTGTCAGCCACACATCTGCCTGCTCTTACAGAGCTGTCCACAACTCTTCAGCATTGTGCGGTTTGTCACCTAAGCATATTAGCTTCAGCACAGCCTGTTTCTGCTTGGCTGAGGCAGTGCTGCAGTGCTTCCAGCTTGTGACTGATGTGTTCATTTCGGAGATGGAGGCTGAAGAGGAGGAGGAGGGGCAGGAGCTGTAGACTGCGGGCAAGCGTGATTGATGTAGGGCCCGCAATCCTTGGCGTCGGGAGTACGTGTTCCATCACAATGTCCGACTGGGTACCGGCTTCCATTAAGTTAAACCAGTGTGCCTTCAGCGAGATGTACCGTACCTGCCCACAAGCACTTGTCCATGTGTCCGGGTTAGGTGGACTTTCCCAGTAACAGCATTGTTGAGGGCCCAGGTAATGCAGTGGGACACGTGCTTGTGTAATGCTATGACTGCAAACAGGGAGAAATAGTGGCTGCTGGGGACAGAGTACTTTGAGACGGATTCCGAAATCAGGTTGCAGAAAGCTTCCATCTCCACAAGGCTAAAAGGCAACATTTAAACCGCAAGCAGATGAGAAATGTGTGAATTTAGCATTGTGTTCTTTGGGGTGTTGACTGGATATTTCCACTTGCGTTCCAAGTACTGGGATATGGACAACTGAATGCTGCGCTGGGACAAGGTTTTTTGATTGTGCTATGTGATTTTGTGCGCAACAACAGATGCAGGGCAGGAGAGGCATCTTCGCATGCACCATGGACAGGGGATTTGCTTGCACACACAACAGCGGAAGAAACAGTGATATCATCCGCAGACACTGTTCCTGGAGGCTGGTGTTCGGCCCACAAAATCGGGTGCTTTCCTGCCATGTGCCTGACCATGCTGGTCGTGGACAGGCTGGTATTTTCGCTACCCCTGCTGATGCTTGCATGGCCGGTGTTGCAAAAGGCCTGTTTGAGATTATCGGCAGAGTCATTAAAAATCCACCAGACTCTGGAAACCTAACAGTTGTACTGGCAACTTCCATCGTGTTGGTGTTACGGGGACATTCAGTGTCTCCCTCTCCCACACCACCTCCTCACCTCACCCCTTGTGTTTCTGGGATCTCTAAGGCTCAGTTCTAGGACCCCTACTCTTCGGCCTGGGACATCTCATAGAATCCTAAGGTTTGCAATATCATCTTTACGCCGATGACACGCAGATCTACCTATCCTGACATCACCTCCTTACTGACCTAAATCACACAATGTCTGTCTGCTATTTCATTCTTATTTTCTGCTCACTTTCTAAAAGTGAACATGGACAAAACAGAATTCATCATCTTTCAACCATCTCACTGTACCCTCCACCAGAACTATCCATCAATGTTAGTAGCTGATCACTTTCCTCAGTCCCACATGATCGGTGCCTCAGGGTGATCCTCGACTCTGCCCTCTTCTTCAGGCCACATATCCAAACCCTTGCCTCCTCCTGCCAACTCCATCTCAAAAACATTTCCCGGATCCTTACATTCCTTGACCAAGAAACTGCAAAAATGATTTTGCACGCCCCCATCAACTCCCGCCTCGAGTATTGCAACCTTCTACTCTCTGGCCTCCCCTATAGTACTCTTGCAGCACTCCAATCTATCCTAAACTATGCTGCCCGATTAATCCACCTGTCTCCCGTTATTCCCAATCCTCTCCTAACTAAACCCTAAAACTATGACATACAAAGCCATCCACAACCTGTCTCCTCCATAAATCTGTGACATGGTCTCCCTGGACTTACAGAACAGACCGAAAGTTTGGACACACCTTCTCATTCAAAGATTTTTCTGTATTTTCATGACTATGAAAATTGTAGAATCACACTGAAGGCATCAAAACTATGAATTAACATATGTGGAATTAAACATTACACTTTACAAAAAAGAGTGAAACAGCTGAAAATATGTCTTACATTCTAGATTCTTCAAAGTAGCCACCTTTTGCTCTGATTACTGCTTTGCACGCAGAAAAGGTGAACGTCTGGACTCTACATGCCTAGTTCCCACCGTGAAGCATGGAGGAGGTGGTGTGATGGTGTGGTGGTACTTTGCTGGTGACACTGTTGGGAATTTATTCAAAATTGAAGCGGTGAGCGGTCCAGCTCACCCCAAACCATCTCAATTGGGTTCAGGTCTGGTGACTGTGGAGGTCAGGTCATCTGGTGTTGCATCCCAACACTCTCCTTCTTGGTCAAATAACCCTTACACAGTCTGGAGGTGTGTTTGGGGTCATTGTCCTGTTGAAAAATAAATGATGGTCCAACTAATCGCAAACCGGATGGAACAGCATGCTGCTGCAAGATTCTGTTGTAGCCATTCTGGTTCACTATGCCATCAATTTTGAATAAATCCCCAACAGTGTCACCAGCAAAGCACCCCCACACCATCACACCACCTCCTCCATGCTTCACGGTGGAAACCAGGCATGTAGAATCCATTCGTTCACCTTTTCTGCGTGCAAAGCAGTAATCTAAGCAAAAGGTGGCTACTTTGAAGAACCTAGACTATAAGGCATATTTTCAGTTGTTTCACACTTTTTTGTAAAGTGTAATGTATAATTCCACATGTGTTAATTCATAGTTTTGATGCCTTCAGTGTGATTCTACAATTTTCATAGCCATGAAAATACAGAAAAATCTTTGAATGAGAAGGTGTGTCCAAACTTTTGGTCTGTACTGTACCTACACGCAACATTCGATCCTCTCAACATCTTCTTCTCTACTCCCCTCTTATCTCTTCTTCCCCAACCGCATACAAGACTTCTCCCGTGCTTCACCTATACTCTTTAACTCTCTACCCCAACACATCAGACTACCGCCTAACACGGACTAATTCAAAATGAACCTGTAGAACAATCTCTTCTGACAAGCCTACAACCTGCAGTGATCCTCAGTCTACTGAACCACATGACCAGCTCTACCCTCTCCTAGTGTTTCCACCCTTGCCTTCGTGTGACCGTGGCTGCTCAAATATTCTGGCAGCACTACATGCGTTATCATCTTGCCCCTCTTCAAGTGTACCATGCGAGAGGCCCAAATCTATAAATTGTAAAGTGAACAGCTCTTGGGAGTGTCCAAGTGTGGGATCAGTTGTCTACAGGCAATCGGCATGGTGGGAGGAAGGAGGATCAGGGTGAGGAATATGCGTTCCAGACTCACGGCTACTCAGACTTGACCGTGTGGAAGACAGGGTGGCCTGTAGGTAAAAATTTTTTTTTCATCAAACTGGTGTCAATAACTTTAGTAAGTGACAGGAAAAACAGTTGAATGGAGGACTCAAATGCCACAATTTGTAGCCCACAGATATATGAGGCGTCAGACGGAGACAGGCCACTCTCAAATATCTTGCCTGTATTTTGTTTTTTTTGGGGGCCAGAAAAATTTTGTGAATCAGTAGGCTAAGACACAACCCCAAAAAAATCGATGGAGGCCTGATACCTTATGCATATTATAACTGAGCTGGGTCACCTGATCAAGCCTGGGAGGAGAAGATTAACCCTTTGTGTGCTGCCTGTCAGCAGGTTTCAAAAAGTATTAAAATGCCCATTCCACAAAAAATGGCGAGCATTTATATGAAAATGCACAATATATACGGTATCCCATAGAAATGGCTTCTTAGTGGAATACCACACATCATCCACATCTCTTCAAACACCACCACTAGATTACCAGGGTAAACGTGTTCCGTTATGCAACAGCCACGTTATTGTTTGCAAAGGGATGTTTGTGGTCTCAGCAGAGTTTCTTGTGTCTCCCCCCCTCCCAATGAAGAGTATAAATAAATATCAATTATTAAAAAATTATAGGGTTGTAGAGGAAGAGCAAATAAATAGTGGTGGTATGGCATTGCACCCTGTCAACAGTAGAGTACATTTTTTTAATTACCAGCATTACATAGAAGAATATTCAGAATTGAGAGTCCTCAGTAGTTGATACCTTTTAATGGCTAACTGAAAAGATGGTAACAAATTGCAAGCTTTCGAGACCACTCAGGTCTTTTCATCAGGCATTGACTAATACAAAATCTGAAGAATCACATATTTATGCACAACACAGCACAGAAAAAATGCAATAGATAAGACAAGTGACGTGAAGCAGAAATATCATTATGGGAGAGTGATAGATAGTTATGGCCATAAATATTGGAACAGTTCATAGATAAGGAGTGAAAGTTTTATTGTTCTCTAATTAGGGTCTGGTAATGTGTTGTGATGCCCCCACAAGGTCTTAGGAGCAAATTCCTTAATTAATGTAAAAAGACAAATCCATGCGACACATTCATTCTTGCTCTGAGTATGTCAAAGGTCGTCATGAGTTTATACTCCCAGACTCTTCTGTCAGAATCTTTAAGAAGATTAATGCCGCATGATGTCCCTATAAAAATAGGCTTTGTGACTTTCAGAGTCCTTCCTTCATAAATGAAACAGGATATGTCTGATGTTGTGTCACACACCACACGGCCAGCTAAGGTTGTTAAATGTTAAAATGACATTTCCCAGTGTATGCATTAGTATTAGTTGAAAGCAATGCTAAAGTTGAAAAATGCATCAAAAACACTGTGTGTGAACATAGCCCAAGTGGTGGAGGAACATTTTTGTTTTGGGTTAATTATTTTACCTTATATAAAACTCATTACCCTGGAAAGGATGATCCTTAACATATTTTCCTGGAAAATCCATTTTGGTTTCGTTTTTGTATGTTTTTTGGTGTGGTTGTAAAAATGGCGTAGCACAACATTGTTCACAGCTGTGACCTGGGAGTCAGAAATGCTTCCAGGGGCATTCCTCATGATGTTCCCATGTCATTTCAGCACTGTTTCCATCATCTTCAGATGTTTTTAGACTTTAAAAGGACCCCCGGGGCGGATCACGGCAAAAATGCTGGGTTTTCCCATAGACTTACTTTGGGCTCGTTGCTCTGGTCGAGTTCCCGAGTATTCCAATTTGCTCGAACCGAACAACGAGCACCCGAGCATTTTAGTGCTCGCTCATTACTAGTAATAGTACATAGGTATGAGGAGGTGACACTACTCCTGAAGGGCTGTAAGGAGAATAACCGGATCGGGCGTACCTTTTCCGTGACAGATCCGGAACTGTCAGGGCTGTCACCTATGTTGAACGGGGGAAAGCTTAATGCCCCAGACCGACCTTTACACTCAGTGGTAGGGGGCGCGACTAAGCTAAAAAAGTTGCAGCGCACAGTAAACAAGTCAGTCTTGGCAGAAACATGCAGCTCACAGGACAGTGTCAGCACTCCGACCTCTGAGCATCGAGATGGAGCAGGCCTACGTCTGAGGGGCCTCATATCTATGACCAGAGACTGCCGGCAAAGACTTGCCAGTGCCTGCTGACACTGGTGACCGTGAGTGACAAGGTCTGTAGTCAGGACATAGACGAGCACAAAGAAGCCAGGTGACACACCGTAAACCGTTGCCTGTTGTACCTGCATACAACCGCCATGTAACGATAGACTCTGACAGGGCTAAAGACTTTGTCCCTTCCTGCTCTTCATCTTCCGGACCCAGGATCCTCGTCAGGACAATGAGGAATCACCGCCGCCGCCAGAACGCTATCTTCTCCAGGACTACACCAGATCCCTTATGTGCCACGGCCTTGGCGTCACCACTTACATCCAGGAATCCACATCCAGACGTCATTGGACTGATAAGTTTATTATTTCGTAACCTTTTCCTTATAGACTTGCATCTGTTTTTCTCAAGTTGCAACCCCTTCACAATTCAACTTTACCCTTATTCCTCCCTGCGTGGAGTATCCACTGTTAAATTAAACCTCACATTAACCCTTGATCTGCCTCTGGTTCGTTACTGCATCTTGCAACCTGCTCACAGCACCACTGCGGAATGTATCATTAGTTAAGGAAGTCTGCCACCTGCTAGTTAGACAGGGCCATGCGATACCAACTGGCACAGGAAGAGTTGTGCGGGGGATGAGTTAAAATGCAAAACCTGGGCAGGTGCCTTTGATGACGAAGTTCCTAGATATAAAGGTTCTGTACCCCAAACTGCGGGATGATTTTGTGTCAAGCGAGTTGCTGTTATGGACAAGGAAAGATGCTGAAGCCAGAGTGACAGGCTACAGTGTAAAGAGTGTGCCAGGATGGTGCTGGCCACTGTCAGCCAGAGCCTGGATATCGCCATGTGAGATCCAAAGACCCCAGAACCAGATGTACGCCGGTCAAAATGCAGAGGCCAGACTGCACTGGTCAAGGTCTAAATACCAGCTCTACACCAGTCAAGTTCCAGAGATCAGATGATGGTAGCCGAGAACTGGAGGCTAGCCCTCTTCCCCCAGGGCACAGGAGATACCCGCTGTTGCTCAAGCACCAAAGATCCAAGAGGAGACTTCAACTGAAGGAGAACGCATGAGGTGGTAGAAGGGAGACACGACTGAGATAGGCCATCACTTCCAACACAAACGTACTGTGCAGGGGTCGGCCTAGGCCAAAGAAGGCGCAGCAGTCCATGATAGACTTTGTTAGGAGGACTTGCGGCTTAGTGGGAAAACTCGTTGACCCCCACTAGTGGGAAAACTCGGTGACCCCCACTACGGCCATTGTGTCAAGAGGAGTCAGCGTAGCAGCTGTCCATGGAATGGGTGTACACCCCCGTCATAGACTCACCAGTATAATCCTTTAAGAGATTTCTCTGGCATTCAAATTGAACTTTAACACTTATTGTTTGTTCTGCATTATATAATCCACTTGTGTTTGCTCTGTTTTCTATTGTTTAATTTTCTTATTATTTTATTGTCTTTTCCACACTCTAAATAATAAGATAGACACTTACACATTTCACATTGCATTCACATATGATCCCTCAGAGTTTTCATGGATATTTGAAAACGTTTTGACACCAGAGCTAAAGATGCCCATAACCACTTAATAGCTGTTGGCCTGGGACTCAGTTAATTGGCAGCTACTATGGTCATCCAGAGCCACCCACCTCTAAAAGTGGTGGCCAAGTTTATTAAATATAAAATATATGTCTCTCATCTACTGAAAAATTAAAATGATCTTGGGGTACGACTCCAGGAGCAAATAATACTAGTTTTCGTTGTAGTTTATACCCAGAAACATTTGCCTGAAGGAGTTAAAGTAATAAAATGGGAGATAGTGTTTAATGCTAATGGTTCATATCAGAAATGCTTGAGCCCCTGTCACACATATTTTGTGGCTGTTAGACAGCCAATAAACATGCAGGGATTTCCTGCCATACAAATTAATGCAGTAGCCATATAGCCATGTAGGCATTACTGTGATTGGTGGCCACATCGCTTCATCGCATCTAAGACCTGGGGAACCTGGGGACACGATCTTCTACCCACTGTCCTCTGAAATCAGGATAAAATAAATATTCACTGCTTCCCCCGCCCATCTCTTGGCATAGAGAGATGGGTGGAGGAAGCAGTGAATATTAATATTCATTAAGCATTTACATCTGCTTAACTGACAGATGAGTTAGTTAAAAACAAACACACAAAAGTCCTTTATTTAAAAAAAACACTCCCAGATAATTCTCCTCATTTACCTATTTATTAGAGAGTAAAGGTCCCACGCAGGTCACACTCCATGGCACCATGATCACCACTCCAATGTCCGCAGCATATGAAGCTTCATTCACAGAACAAAGCTTGATATGTTGTGCAAGCTGCTGCCGGTTCTTACACTGAGGGTAGCGCGAGAGCTGGCCACTGTAATGAGTGGTAACATCAGGTATGTTACCACTGGTCACTAACGCGGTGTGACAGCTTGAGAAACATCTCTGACAGGTGTTAACCTGATTGACGTCACCGCCGGTCATAGACATTGCTGGAAATCGCGAAGTGAGTGTTTTGGTGTAACAGCCTATGAAGCCCCATTCTCTGAATGGGGCTTCGCATGCTGGAATTTTTGACTGGACTCATCATGGGACATTGATGTGAATTACATGGATCCATTGGACTGCGGCAGACTGGAGAGGAATTGTTGGGGGGAGATCAATTAGTGAGTGAGAGTGTCTGTTTTTTTTGTTAAAATAAAGGACTTTTATATGTGTGTGTGTGTGTGTGTGCTTATTGATTTTTACTTACAGGGTTAGTAATGGGGGTGTCTGACTTACACCTCTCCATTACTAACTCCAGGGCTTAGTGTCAGCGCCAGCTACTGACATCAACCCCTAATTCTATTACTCCATTTGCCACAGCAACAGGACAATTAGGAAGAGTTGAGACAGGGCACCAGAAATGGAGCATCTAATGTGATGTGCCAGTTCTGGTGAGGCTGAGAGCTGGCATTTTTAGGCTTGGAAGGGGACAATAATTATGGCCCTTCTCAGCCTGATAATATCAGCCGGCAGCTGTCTGCTTTGCCTTAGCTGGTTATTAAAAATAGTGGGGACCCCCTGCCAATTTTTAATTATTTATTTAGTCCTAGAAAGCTATTTCTCCCTCCATCTTTCTTTCTATTCTTCTAGCTGTCTCTATAACTAAACCTTTTTTACTTTTTAACTAGCTTTCATTGCTTTACAAAAACGCAGCTAAAAAATATAATCAAAAAGACAGTAAAACACAACATGTGCACACAGCCCAGAGACTTTAAATGGAATCTGTCACCCAAGGGATGTATATGACCTATTAATATGGGCATACAGGTAATAGAAATGCTGAAATAGTCCTACCTGTCTGCTTCATCTTAACAGTCTTGTTGTTGAAATATCTTAAATTATTTCCTTATGCTAATGATTTCTTACAGGCCCCAGGGCATACGGTGCCTGGAAGAAATCCCTGCCTCCTGTCTTCATTATTTTCCTGGCAGTTGTAGATAAAATTGTTGTTAGTCTACCTGATTATGGTTTTGCTTTTACAGAGCCCCTGATTTTTCATTTGTTAATCACAGTTTGAACACTGCTGACTGGCATTATCAATTCCTAGGATATCTTTTTGTATACCTTTCCTGTTTTATAGAGTTCAACTACCTTTTCCCGTAGATCTGTTGACAATTCTTTTGCTTTCCCCATGACTCACAATCCAGAAATGTCAGCAGCTGGATGAAAGATGCAAGAGTCTGTCTGAGTCCCAGAAACTCGCTCAGCTTTTATGCACACACACACTGTTTAGAAGCAAACAGGTCACAGGTGAGGATGTTACCTTTAGTAGACATTCAAACCAATTTGTGTCAACGTCTGTGCATGTTATCAGGCCAAAATCACCAGGGTATGTGAACTTTTGGTCAGGGTCATTTGGATGTTTTGGGTTGTCATTATGATTTAAAAAGAGAAAACACAGTAGTTTGACAATAAATGGCTTCACCCAACCACTAACCATGAGTGAAGATAAAGTTTTAGTGTTATCATTCAAATTCTCTGAAAAAAAGGCCAAGAAAGCAAAAATTCTGCAGGGATATGTAAACTTTTGAGCACAACTGCATCTATCTATATAAATTAACCAATAATTATTAAAATATATATAAGCATGTACATTATAAGTAAAATGCTAAATGTATGTATTAAATTATTTAAAAGTAATACAATACATATATATTATATATATACATATATATATATACATATACCATATTTTTCGGACTATAAGACGCACCTGACCATAAGACGCATCCCCAAATTTTCAGAAGGAAAATAGGGGAAAAAAACATGGGGTCCGTCTTACAGTCTGAATTCAGCTTACCAGTGAAGGGATTGGCACAGGTGGAAGAGTGGTCACAGGGGTCATTTGGTGGTCTAGGCTGGTTCGGTGGCAGGGGCTTTGCGCTCTGGGGCAGGGGCTCTGTGCTCCGAGGCAAGGGCTCTGTGCTCCGGGGCATGGGCTTTGTGCTCCGGGGCAGGCCTCTGTGCCCTCCAAAAAAATACCACCCCACACCATTACTGACCCACTGCCAAACCGGTCATGCTGAAGGATGTTGCAGGCATCAGGTTCACACTCAGAACATGTGACAGACGTGACAGAGTCTCAAGGCGCCATGGAGAGCAATCTGCTGCCTGCAACATCCTTCAGCATGACCAGTTTGGCAGTGGGTCAGTAATGGTGTGGGGTGGCATTTCTTTGGAGGGCCACACAGCCCTCCATGTGCTCCCCAGAGGTAGCCTGACTGCCATTAGGTACCGAGATGAGATCCTCAGACCCCTTGTGAGATCATATGCTGATGCGGTTTGCCCTGGGTTCCTCCTAATGCTGGATAATGCCAGACCTCATGTGGCTGGTGTGTGTCAGCAGTTCCTGTAAGATGAAGGCATTGAAGCTATGGACTAGCCTGCCCATTCCCCAGAACTGAATCCGATTGAGCACATCTGGTACAGCATGTCTCGCTCCATCCACCAACGTCACATTGCACCACAGACTGTCCAGGAGTTGACGGATGCTTAAGTCCAGGTCTGGGAGGAGATCCCTCAGAAGAACATCCGCAAGCTCATCAGGAGCATGCCCAGGCGTTGTAGGGAGGTCATGCAGGCATGTGGAGGCCACACACAATACTGAGCATCATTTTGACTTGTTTCCACTTTAATTTTGTCTTGTTTTTATTTTCATTTTGACTTGTTTCCGCTTTCATTTTGGGGGTCTCTCCAAATCCAGGCCTTCATTGGTTCAAAAATGTGATTTCCATTGATGATTTTTGTGTGATTATGCTGACAGCACCTTCAACTTTGCACAGAACAAAGTATTCAATGAGAATATTTCATTCATTTAGATCTAGGATGTGTTATTTGAGTGTTCCCTTTATTTTTTTGAGCAGTGTACCGTATATAATATTCAGTCCAAATCCAAATATGGAGAAACCAAATACCTCCAAGTGCTTACATAGCACACCGGGCCCTGAATAAATAGTTTGAGTAATATGTAAGGAAGAAAAATGCTGTTGACTGAAAAGCGTGCCATCACCGCAAATAGT
Organism: Oophaga sylvatica; assembly: GCA_033576555.1. Taxonomy (NCBI): domain Eukaryota; kingdom Metazoa; phylum Chordata; class Amphibia; order Anura; family Dendrobatidae; genus Oophaga; species Oophaga sylvatica. Next base: position 167,477,700 of record JARQOD010000007.1, on the reverse strand, counting down.
GGACAGCACATTCGGCATATCAGCAGATGGACTACTTTTTTATTTCTCTTGCCATATCTATCATCATTGAGTCCCATTAGTTCATGCTTGTAATATGGAGCCACTACACTGCATGACACAGTTACAGTTTTAATTACTCTGAACTGATTTCATTTGGAAAGAAAGTGCAGAGAGCATGTAGATTGTTATCATAACCTTAATTGCTTGTCTCCTGTGATTATTCATTATGATAACTTTAAACCTGGTTTCCACCACTATTTTTAAATGATGAGTTCTATGGACAGTCATTTTTTTCACAGGTCCTTTAGCTTCCATTAGATTACTGCTGTGACTGAAAATGAGCTCATTTTATCACGTTACTGCCCAGAACATTTTTCTGGAAGATTAAATCTAGGCTATTTAGGCAAAGTGCTGCTCTATGGCGAAATGTAAATAACCTATGGAGAGTGAATCCCTAAAAGTTATTCTTAATTATTTCTTCCGAGAGGTCAGTTTTATAGTGACACAAATATAGCCGCTCATTTTACTAACAAACCGAAATGTGTAACATTTATGGGCAGACACTTATATTACCAATACGTAAAGTTTGATGAATTCAAAGAGTTTAGTTTTACTGACTATAACAAATTATCTTTATTATAGCCCCTAATGGAGGAAAATCCAATTACAGCTACGATTATAAGAATATAGAGATCACTATATAAAAATCTCATAACTTGTCATTTTCAGAAAAAAGCTTTACTGCAGAGTAAGACACTTCTTAAAACTTATCATCACTTTTTTCTGTATATTATATTGTGAAAAATAAACTGTTTTATCGTAGTTTAACGTGATACAATTCAGACAAGAAAGCTTTTCTGATACCTGAAGCAAATCTTCTCTCATTTATATAATATCACTAGACACATTAATGCTAGTTTTGATTTTTCTGCTATACAAGTGCCTGTACAATTGTGGAACAATTAGTTGCTATCATTTTAATAGTCATATTAAAGGAAGCCTCTTTGGTCATGCGTAGCATGAATAAAAGCCTGGCTGACGATTATGGCCAGGTATGTCTTTCTCTTAGACGTTGCAGTGTTTCAGAGAAAACATTGTTGGAAAAGCAGGCTGTTGACTAATGGGAGTGACAAGAAATGTGGGAATCATGAAAAATTTGAATTCAGCTGTTCTTGCTTGTTTTTTTTCCCTATAAAATGTCCTTCATTATGCTCTGGGATCTCCCAAACACTAGAGCACATTAAAAGTAATATGTAAAAAATTAAGAAATCATTATATGCGCCCTCTGATCACCTCTCCGACCACTCTGCTACTCTCCTCCACCCAGACGTTCCTCACCGCTGTGGATCCCAGCCACTCGAGTTGTAATCTTCAGTCCTCTCATACTGTGTTGGACTTCCGTGTGTTATGACGCCTGGGATGGTTCAGCACAGAGGTCAATGGCGGAGGATTAGAAGGTGCTGTGAGGACCAGATGGGTGGTGGTGAGTAGTGGATAGGTTGAAGAGGTGAGAGGTGAGGTGTGTATAGCTACTTTTTATTATTTTTTAAACTTTTAGTGGACCATTATGGTTTTGAAAAATTGTATTTTGCTGAATCTACTCAGAAGCTAATTAAAAAAAATCAACATTTTGGCAAATGTGGAATTTTGTAACATTTGAGTAGAATTCAATTCCACATTTGGACCTACTTTGTCCATTGCAGACTCTAGCTGATTTCTCCCTGACTGATTCCAGTTGATGGACAGGTATCTTCCATGACCTGTCCAACAACTGGAGTCAGGATAGGAGAGGTCGGGCAGAGGCTGCACTGGACTAGTCAGGTCTATCCTTTTAGTCCATGGCCAGCTTTCCAATCTATATTTTCTTTGAAAAACATTTCAGATAAAGTAATACCTGCAATTGTGCATCCAGGCTTTGATTCACAGAACCCATCTTTCAGGCAGCATGAATTTAGTGAAAGATTCCCTTTATTTCTTGTTTAAAAAGTACAGACAGAAAATATTAGTTATTATAGTATATATTACCATTTACTCCAGTGTTCCTATAATCCATTACCCATGTATTTAATCAATATCTTCTGAGTAATAGTACTATACATAGCCACGGTCTGATTTACCACATTGTCTAGCCATTTCACAGGTCTTTGTTGTCAGTACAGAGGAATTGCCAGAAATGGTTGCCATGTACTGTGGTTTATATAAATAATTTGAAGGGTGGAAGAAAAAAGCTGACTAGCTAATATTTAAAGCACTTGCTTACTTTATTTATGGGTCAGAGTCTGGGAATTCTGTGGTCTGTGCACTGGCACTTTACAACATGGGTAGGTGTATGCAACCCTTATAACTTGGGTATGGGAAGTACATTTACTTTATGCCCCTGCTGTCCGCATTATCAGTTTAGAATTAATGGTAGACCCTCTCAGCACAAGCACTTTATGATTGTTGCAATATTACTACATTTGCACTAGGAGAGTATATGTTTACATGATCTTCCAATACTGTATACTTATGTAATTTGTGGAACTGCCTCTTACCCCCAACGACTCATTCCCAGGGATTCTATTGTGGATCCTATCAAATCCTTCCTCAATATTTTTTGTGTATAAGATTATGTATGTTACTTATCATTGTATCAATAAAATCATGTTTAATTTTTGATGTCAGCACTCCAATTATCTTTATCTTTATATTTTTAGTAGTTTTTTCTATCATTTTTATCCTCATTTTTTGATTAAGAATGCTCTATTGATTATGTTCATTATATTAATCACGACTTGTCTTATACTCAATTACCATGTGAATTATTTAATATATATACAGTCATGGCCAAAAGTTTTGAGAATGACACTAATATTATATTTTCACATGATCTGCTGCCCTCTGGTTTTTATGTGTGTTTGACAGATGTTTTTATCACAGACAGAAATATAATAATTGCAAACATATGAGTAACAAAAGCTTATATTGACAGTTAGAATGAGTTAATGCAGCAAGTCAATATTTGCAGTATTGACCTTTCTTCTTCAGGACCTCTGCAATTCTCCCTGGCATGCTCTCAATCAACTTCTGGACCAAATCCTGACTGATGGCAGTCCATTCTTGCACAATCAATGCTTTCATTTTGTTAGAATTTTTAGGTTTTTGTTTGTCCACCCGTCTCTTGATGATTGACCACAAGTTCTCAATGGGATTAACATCTGGGGAGTTTCCAGGCCATGGACCCAAAATCTCTATGTTTTGTTCCCTGAGCCATTTAGTTATCACCTTTGCTTTATGGCAAGGTGCTCCATCATGCTGGAAAAGGCATTGTTGATCTCCAAACTGCTCTTGGAGGGTTTGGAGAAGTTGCTCTTGGAGGACATTCTGGTACCATTCTTTATTCATGGCTGTGTTTTTAGGCAAGACTGTGAGAGAGCTGATTCCCTTGGCTGAGAAGCAACCCCACACATGAATGGTTTCAGGATGCTTAACAGTTGGAATGAGACAAGACTGGTGGTAGCGCTCACCTTGTCTTCTCCGAATGAGGCGTTTTCCTGATGTCCCAAACAATCGAAAAGGGGATTCATCAGAGAAAATAACTTTACTCCAGTCCTCAGCAGTCCACTGCCTGTACCCTTTGCAGAATATCAGTCTGTCCATGATGTTTTTTCTTGAGAGAAGTGGCTTCTTTGCTGCCCTCCTTGAGACCAGGCCTTGCTCCAAGAGTCTCCGCCTCACAGTGCGTGCAGATGCACTCACACCTGCCTGCTGCCATTCCTTAGCAAGCTCTGCACTGCTGGTAGCCCGATCCCGCAGCTGAAACACTTTTAAGAGATGGTCCTGGCGCTTTCTGGTCTTTCTTGGGCGCCCTGGAGCCTTTTTGGCAACAATGGAACCTCTCTCCTTCAAGTTCTTGATGATGCGATAGATTGTTGACTGAGGTGCAATCTTTCTAGCTGCGATACTCTTCCCTGTTAGGCCATTTTTGTGCATTGCAATGATGACTGCACGTGTTTCTTTAGAGATAACCATGGTTAACAGAAGAGAAACAATGATGCCAAGCACCAGCCTCCTTTTAAAGTGTCTAGTGGTGTCATTCTTACTTAATCATGACAGATTGATCTCCAGCCATGTCCTCATCAACACCCACACCTGTGTTAATGGAGCAATCACTGAAAAGAGGTTAGCTGGTCCTTTTAAGGCAGGACTGCAATGATGTTGAGATGTGTTTTGGGGGATAAAGTTCATTTTCTAGCCAAATATTGACTTTGGAAGTAATTGCTGTTAAGCTGATAACTCTTTATAACATTCTGGAGTATATGCAAATTGCCATTAGAAAAAGTGAAGCAGTAGACTTTGTAAAAATAAATATTTGTGTCATTCTCAAAACTTTTGGCCATGACTGTATGTAGCCATGGTCTGATTTACCATATTGGCTAGCCATTTCACAGGTCTTGGTGGTTAGTATAGAGGAACTGCCAGAAATGGTTGACATGTACTGTGGTTTATAAAGATAATTTGAAGGGTGGAAGAAAAAAGGTGACTAGTTAATATTTAAAGCGGTTGCTTACTTTATTTTTAGCAAATGTGTTGGGGACATGATTTGTGTCCGTTATTAACCCCTTTGAGACCTAGCCTGTTTTCACCTTTCTGACAAGGCCAATTTTTACAATTCTGTCCACTGTCAATTTATGAAGTAATAACTCTGGAATGCTTCAACGGATCCCAGTGATTCCGAGAATGTTTTTTCATGACATATTTCACTTTATGATAGTGTTAAAATTTCTTCAATATGACTTGCGTTTATTTGTGGAAAAACTGAAATTTGGCGAAAATTTAGAAAATTTTGCAATTTTAAAACTTTTAATTTTTATGCCATTAAATCAGAGAGTCATATCGCACAAAATAGTTAATAAATAACATTTCCCACATGTCTACGTTACATCAGCTCAATTTTGGAAACATAACTTTTTTTTTTTGTTAGGAAGTTATAAGGGTTAAAATTTGAACAGCGATTTCTCATTTTTACAACAAAATTTGCAAACCCATTTTTTAAAGGGACCACCTCACACTTGAAGTGAATTTGAATGGCCAATATGACAGAAAATACCCAAAAATGACACCATTCTTAAAACTGCACCCCTCAAGGTACTCAAAACCACATTCGAGAAGTTTATTAACTCTTCAGGTGCTTCACAGGAATTTTTGGAATGTGGAAGGAAAAAATAAACATTTACTTTTCTTTAGCAAAAATTTTACTTTAGACCTAATTTTTTTTTACTTTCGCAAGGGTAACAGGAGAAAATGGACAATACATTTTGTTGTGCAATTTCTCCTGAGCATGCTGATACCCGATAATCTACTGTTTGGGCACATGGTAGGGCTTGGAAGGGAAGGAGCGCCATTTGACTTTTTGAATGTAAAGTTTGATGGAATAATTAGCAGACACCATGTTGCATTTGAAGAGTCCCTGATGTGCCTAAATAGTAGAAACCCCCACAAGTGACACCATTTTGGAAACTAGACCTCTTATGGAACTTATCTACATGCGTATTGAGCACCTTGAACCCACAGGTGCTTCACAGAAGTTTATAATGTTAAGCCATGAAAATAAAAAAAATCACATTTTTCCCACAAAAATCTTTTTTAGCTACAAATTTTGTATTTTCACAAAGGCAAAAAGGAGAAATTGGACCCCAAAGTTTGTTGTGCAGTTTCTTCTGAGTTCACCGATACCCAATATGTGGTCGAAAACTACTTTTGAAGCACAGTGCAAAGCTCAGAAGGGAAGTAGCGCCATATTACAGTGCAGATTTTGCTGCACTTGCTGGAGGGTGCCATGTTACATTGACAGAGACCCTGAGGTGCCAGAACAGTAGAACCCCCCATAAGTGACCCCATTTTACCAATAAAGCCTCTCAATCAATTCATCTAGGGGTGAAGTGGTTATATTGACACCACAGGTGTGTCACAAACTTTTATACCATCTGGGAAATGGCACCGGTATTTGTCCCACAATTTCTGCTGAATGTAGAAATACCCCATATGTGGCTGTACAGTACTACTTTGCCATACTCGGGAGAGACTCAGGAGGGACAGAGTGCTATTTGCCTCATGGAACGCAGATTTTCCTAGACTAGTTTGTGGATTCCATATAACGAGCCCCTAAGTGCTAGAAAAGCAGAATCCCACCTCAAGAGACCCCCATTTTGGAAATTATAACCCTTTGGGAATGTATCTACATATGTAGTGATGATTTTTACTCCATGTTTTTTTTTTCCAGAAACAGGCATCAGTAGATGTTGCTGAGTGAAAATTGCAAACTGCCATTGTAGTGACCAGTACGCTGTAGTGACCAGTTCGCTATAGTGACCAGTACATTATGCCCAGCCGGTGCTTTCTGGAGACACGCATGTGTAAATTAGGTGGGCTCTCATTACTACAGAAATGCCAATCATGTGGGCACTAAACGTTGTTTAGGCACACTGGGGCTCAGAAGGGAGGGGGGCATTTGGATTTGGGAGCAGAGTATTTGCTGAATTTCTTTTGGCGAGTGAGGAGCCATTTCGCTTTTCCAGAGCCTTTGTGCTACCAGTAATGTGGGGACTTGCTTTTTTTGTGGATTGAGTGGAAGCTTTTATTGGGAACATTTTACATAATGTTTGGGATCACAGTTATCCGGTGCTCTACGCTGACCATTTACTTTGCGGTTTCCATCTAAATCTCTAAGTGATGTGATTCAGATGAAACCCCTGATGGATCCATTCACTATAGTGAGGCAGCAGATTTACTCTGGACTCCATCTAGCCTCTGTTCCACAGTTTCCGTTTTTTCCGAAGGGCATAAAACTGTGGCCGACGGCACTTTTATGCAATCCTAAAAAGATGGGCACCGCCTGATCACAGGTCCTATGGCGCCCACAGTGCCTCCATCTGCCTCATTATAGGGAATCTTCCACTGGCAGTTCTGTCTGAATCACCTATTTCAGAGATTTACACGGAAACCCATAAATGTGCGCCGAGTTTTACTGCGATCTTTAGGAGGCAGAATGGAAAATCAACAGCATGTGAAGAATTGGTTTTATTTATTTATTATGCCATTCCTTGTGCAGTACAAGTGATTAGGCGACTTTATTTTTCTGATCGGTGTGATTACAGTGATACCAGATTTATATCGGGTTTTTATGTATGGCTGCTGTCACAAACTAAAAGATGCTTTTTATTGTGAAAACTAGTTTTTGCATCACCATATTTTGACAGCTATAAGTTTTTAATATTTCGGCCAACAGAGTCATGTAAAGCCTTGTTTTTTGCAGGATGAGCTGACATTTTTATTGGTACCATTTTTGGGCACATGACATTTTTTGATCGTTTTTTATTCCAATTTTTGGGAGACAGAATGAACAAAAGCCAGCAATTCAGAAATTGATTTTTGTTATATACCATTCCGCATGTGGCAAAATTGTTAAGGCAGCTTTATTCTTCTGATCAGTACGATTACAGTGATACCTCATTTATATATTTTTTTTATGTTTTGGCGCTTTTATACAATAAAAGCTAATAATAGAAAAAATAGAAAAAATAATTATTTTTGCATCACTTTATTCTGACAGCTATAACATTTTTATTTTTATGCTGATGGAACTGTATAGTGGGTAGAGTTGAGCGATACTTTCCGATATCCTAAAGTATCGGAATCGGAATGGTATCGCCGATATCACTAAAATATCGGCGATACCCGATACCGATACCGGAAGTCCCATGTAAGTCTATGGGAACAAAATATCGAAATTAAAAAAAACCCATTCTTGCCTTGTTGGTTAATTGTACATGAAGGAAAACAAGAAAGAGTAATGTAGAATGTATTGGGGAAGGTTGAGGAGACATTAAAGGCATAGATGTTTAACCCAATCAAATGGAATAGCATAAATATTTTTTTTTTTAAAGATGTTCGGATTGACGAAGAAATTGACAATGTTAACGTTTTTTATATTTTGGCAAATATGTATATTACACAACTTCCATGCTCTTCATCTTCACCTTTTTAACTTTTCACACACTTTCTCCTTCATAATCTTCTGCAGCATCATCTTTTTCATCAAATTATTCTTCATCTTCACCTTCTTTATCTTCTTCTTAAACTTCTTGCTATTCATCTTTGTTAACATTACTCATATTCTTCTTATTAAACTATTATTCTTATTCATATTCTGCTTCATCTTCTTCATCATATTCTTATTTGTGACAGAGAATCCTGTACTTGTAATCTGTCAAAGTATGAATTTTTCATCCTTCCGTTCTTGCTGTCACAAAAGATTTAAATTACAACAGTATTTGTCCGTGTTCAGTTTAGCCTGCAGCAGCAGGCATTTTCCAGGGGCACCACGAGGAGGAACGGACTCACCCCCATACACTGCTTAGTCTTCTTCTGCTTAGAATTTAGAGCATATATTTTGCTCTTCATTTTGGTCTTATACTTCATGTTCTTCTGCTTTTAGATCTTCTGCTTATTGTTCTTGTGTCTCTTGTTCCGTATCTTGTATTTGTAGCACAATCTTGTACCAGCTGATGTTACTGGGACACGGTTACTAAGCAGGAGGTACCTGTGCTCCAAAGCACTACCAAGGACCAGCAGACGTTGCTGGAACTCGGATACCGAGATGGAGGCACCTAGGCCAAAGGCACTGCGGAGAACCAGTTGACGGTACTGGAACCCGGACGGGTAGCAGAAGGTACAAGAGCCAATGCAAGTAACGAGGACCAGCTGACTGTGCTGGAACCCGGAGGGGCAGCAGAAGGAAAAGAGCCAATGGCACAACCGAGGACCAGCTGACGTTACTGGGACACGGTTACTAAGCAGGAGGTACCTGTGCTCCAAAGCACTACCAAGGACCAGCAGACGTTGCTGGAACTCGGATACCGAGATGGAGGCACCTAGGCCAAAGGCACTGCGGAGAACCAGTTGACGGTACTGGAACCCGGACGGGTAGCAGAAGGTACAAGAGCCAATGCAAGTAACGAGGACCAGCTGACTGTGCTGGAACCCGGAGGGGCAGCAGAAGGAAAAGAGCCAATGGCACAACCGAGGACCAGCTGACGTTACTGAACCCCAGTAACACAGGAGCAAGTGTTGACTGTGCTAACAGCACTTCCGAGCAACAACTGGCGGTGTTGGAGCCCAGGGTCAAGGAGGATGTTTAAATACTAGATCAAGTAATTTCCTTGTTACCTGTCAATTTTAAATGTCTATACTTCAAACAAGAGAAAGATAACCTTTACTACCATAAGATGATGATTTCATTTAAACTAATATCTAGATAAATAAAGAATTGACAAACATAAACACATACATTAACATGTTGAACAGCAATGCAAACCACAAAATAAATTAGTTAAGGAATCTGCTATACGGTTGTACATAAAAGCATACAAGTACATATCTGAATCCATTAATGATGGATAAGTAACAGTATGTACACCATTTTTATTGTATAGACAATGAATGTCTGACTTCAAAACATCATCAGCATTACAAGTTATCTGTGATATTACTAAAATGTTCCATTTGCTGAATAATGTCCCTAAATATTTTATACAAAATTATACAATTTCCATCATGTAATACTCATAATATGTGGCAATAATCATTTTTATTAACAAACATAACCTTTAAAAAGTGCATAGTGCATAGTGAAAATTGCTATTTATGGCTGACTGTCGACTTGGAAGCATGACAACAGATAGATAAGGTATATATAGATGACACTGCATAGCCACAGATGGTGAATGGCGATGTAATACTGTACCTCAATAAAGTGTGCGTCACTACTACATATTTTTTTTTATATAGCTGTATAAACAGGGTACATGGATGTATGCTTGTGCCTTTGTTTTGACGCACAGACTGCCTTCCTGCTGAGACGCATTGGGTAGTGAACAGTTGTGTGCAGTGTTCACTGCAGTCTCTGCGGAATAACCACACTTAGACCTTATAACTTTTCAGACTTTCTTTATCAATCTACCAAGATGAAGAAGGCAGGGAGTAAGGCACGTGGTCGTGGAGTTTCTTCAGGGAGAGGACGTGGGGATTCTGTGGCTGCTGCGGCCCCCAGTGACACAGCATCCACCAGTTTTCCCCGGGCCGTGAGCGTTCCTTTATGCGCACTTTTGTAGGAGCTCGGAGTACCCCCTGCTGCGGGAAGAACAAATTGAAGCCGTTGTTGTTTGGATGTCAGCCAATGCATCGACTTCAATTGCTTCCACCTCCTCTCAGGACCACAGCACTGTTGGGCAACCATCTGTCTCTTCACCGCCTGGCAAATTGCCCAGGCAGTCAGAGAGTTCTGTACAGGAGCCAGCTGAGTGTCTGCTTCTGTTCTCAGAATCTATTGGCTTGCAAACAGGGGCCCAGCCAAGCAGCATTCTGTAATGTGAAGAGGGAGTATGCAGTGATGCGCAACAGCTGTGTCTCTCTGAATCTGAAGAGGCGGGTGAGACAGTGCCGATGGTCAGCACACCGCAGAACGCATCTGATGATGATGATGAGACCCAGGTGCCAGTTTCTGTTGAGCATGGTGCTGGCCAGACCACCCAACAGCAGGTGTTGGAAGAGGGTAGTGGAGATGATGAGGTCCAAGACCCAACATGGCATGAAGAACAGGAAGGTGGTGGGAGCAGCTCAGAGGAATAATAATAATATTTATTTATATAGCGCCATCATATTCCGCAGCGCTTTACAGTTTAGCAGTTTCAGAACACAAGTCATAAGTAACAACGTTAACAATACAATAATTTAAGCTAAATAAGTCGCCCCTGCTCGTGACAGCTTACAATGTACAATGAGATGGGGGAGATACAAAGTATAGGTGTTTATATACAATGGTGCATTTACAATGATGTTCCAGCCATCTTAAGGGACTGAGGGATGGAGATAGTGAATGGGCTAGAGACACACACACACTTACACAGAATACATAGAATGACTTTGATTAGTGAATGTGATAGGCCGCTCTGAACAAATGTGTTTTGAGGGAGCGCCTGAAACCATGCAAATTGTGGATAGTCCTAATTTCTTGGGGTACAGCATTCCAGAGGATTGGCGTAGAGCAGGAGAAGTCTTGGAGTCGGGAGTGGGAGGTACGTATTAGTGCAGAGGTTAGTCGAAAGTCGTTTGCAGAGCGCAGCAGTCGGTTAGGCCGATAGATAGAAATGAGGGAGGAGATGTAGGAGGGGTGCTGCACTGTGGAGAGCTTTGTGGGTGAGAACCAGTACTTTGGTTGAAAGCTGGGAGAGGCCTAGAGAAATGGTTAGTGATAGAAGGAAGATAGAGGAAGACATTGCCCCAACGGTACAAACAGGAGGGAGAGTTAGGCTGCAGACTCGGTTGCCTGTAGCCTCCAGTTTGGCACCTGTTCGGAGCAGTTGTCTTCCAAAAGTCAAAACGTGCGCTCCCAGGACTTGCACTGCGTGGTCCTTTTTTCACACACTTGCACATGATATTTGCTATGTGAAATGCAAGCTGTGTAATTAAAAATTAAAAATAGCTAAAAGTGTCAGTCACCTCAATACCACAAATATGTGGAAACATGTGCGGACAAAGCACGTAGTTGAGTTACAAAGACACACTAGAGATGTAGGCCAACCTACAGCAGCACCTACATCTTCAGGTTGTGTTGAAGCCTCTTCATCGAGCTCACACACAGCTGGTTATGCTTCCTCACAGGATCGCCATGGAAGAACCTCGGCCACTGTTGTCCAGAGACAAACTGTTATTCCACACACAGCAGCAAGTTCCCTGTCATCCTCACACTCCCAGGCCACAAAACAGCCAGCGGTAGCACAGGCATGGGATAAAAGACGGCCATACTCCGCAAACCATGCACGAGCACAGGCTCTGAATGCTGGCATTGCAAAACTCCTGTCCCTTGAAATGCTGTGATTCAGGCTGGTGGAGACAGACAGTTTCCGTAACTGAATATCATTGTCAATCCCACAATACAATGTGCCAAGCCGATTTCATTTCAGCAGGCAAGCCGTCCCTGGTCTGCAAAAGCATGTTGAGGGAAAAATTAAACATGCGCTACTAAAAGCCCTCAGTAGCAAGGTCCACCTGACCACCGATGCGTGGACCAGTACCCATTGTTATGATCTGCTACAACCAGTAAGGAAAGAAGGGAATTCTGTCCCTACAATACAACTAAGCTGAATCCCTACGATGTAACGGGGAACCTGATCCTGCGACCAGACCCGCTAAAGTCCTCATCTAGTGTGAACGAAGACCTATAGTTGCGAGGGAGTAATCCCTACAAGATCTAGGGACTGTGAGAAAAGGTGGACACCTCCTAACATAAATTGTAGCATGGATAATTAAACAGAAAAATAAATACTTTGTGATCCTAACATCAAGCAAAACTGACAGATTAAGGCACCTAAGCACCCGGCTAGCTTAACAGTAGATAATACAATGAAGTCAAGCAAAGCCAGAAGGGCGGAGCCAGACTAAATAGGGAAAAAAGGTCATGTGACCAGCAAACTGAAACAAAACCTAACAAGAGGGTTCTAACACCCATGGCCAGGGACAATACCTTTCCCTCACTGCCCATTGGGTCAATGTTGTGCAGCCGGGTACTGATCTTGCGAGTGGCGCTGTACGTGTTCTGCCAACTCCAAGGATTGCAGGAATCAAGTCTGTACACATTGATTCCTCCTCCTATTCCAGTTCCTCAGAATCATCGCTGCAGGAGCCGTCACGGTCTACCTCCACATGGACCCGTGAACGTTTACCTGTTGCGACCGATATGAGCACAGCCGTGTCCAAATGTCAACAGGCCATCCTGAAATTAATTTCCATGGGGAATCTTAGCCACACAGCGCAGGAGCTCTGTAATGCCATAAAGCAGGAGAGCGACGTGTGGTTTTTGGAAGAGAATCTACAGGCAGGCTTGGTAGTGTGTGACAATGGCCGAAATCTGGTGTCAGCTCTGGGCCTTGGCAACCTCACTCACATACCATGTCTGTCATATGTGCTCAACTTGGTCGTGCAGAGTTTTTTGAGGGACTATCCGGATCTTGATGCACTGCTGCACAAGGTCCGCCTAGAGTGCGCTCACTTGCGACGTTCCAGCATGGCCAGATCGCTGATTGCAGCTCTGCAACGCAGATTTCACCTTCATGAACATCGCATCATATGTGACGTACCCACCAGGTGGAATTCCTCGTTACATATGTTGGAGCGGTTAGTGTGAGCAGCAGCCAACAGTAATGGAGTATCAGCTGCATCAGGCGCAGTCAACTCGCAATTTGCGTCGTTCACACTTCACCACTACTGAGTGGGCCTCTATAATAAGAATAATAATATTATTTATTTATATAGCGCCATAATATTCCGCAGTGCTTTACAGTTTAACAGTTTCAAAACACGAGTCATAAGTAACAACGTTAACAATACAATAATTAAAGCAAAATCAGCCGCCCCTGCTGGTGAAAGCTTACAATCTACAATGAGGTGTGGGAGATACAAAGTACAGGTGTTTATATACAATGGTGTTTTTACAATGATGGTCCAGCCATTTTAAGGAAGTGAGGGATGCATGGAGATAGTGAATGGGCTACACACACAGAATTACACATAGAATGACTTTGATTAGTGAATGTGATAGGCCACTGTGAACAAATGTGTTTTGAGGGAGCGCCTGAAACCATCCAAATTGCGGATAGTCCTAATTTCTTGGGGTAGAGCATTCCAGAGGATTGGCGCAGCGCGGGTGAAGTCTTGGAGTTGGGAGTGGGAGGTACGGATTAGTGCAGAGGTTAGTCGAAGGTCGTTTGCAGAGTGCAGCAGTCGGTTAGGCCGATAAATATAAATAAGGGAGGAGATGTAGGGGGGTGCTGCGCTGTGGAGAGCTTTGTTGGTGAGAACCAGTAATTAGAATTGGATCCTATAATGAATGGGCAGCCACTGCCAGTGTAATGAGTGGCGAATAACTCTATGAAGGATATCTGCCACGTTTTGCGTGCGTTTGATGAGTCAACGCGGATGGCGAGTGCAGATGATGCACTAGTCAGCCTGACTGTCCCCCTTATCTGCCTGCTTCAAAAAACACTGCAAGCACTAAGGCATGAGGTTTTGGAAGAGGTGGAGGATGAGGAGTCACAAATTCCATCACCTTCTGGACAGTCAGCGCAACGTGGTTCCTCACAAAGGGCTGGAGGACTTTCAAAGTACCATGCTTATCAACAATTGAACCTCCAGAGTCGCTGTCTATATTTTCATAACCATTACAAACTTTTAATGTATTTACAAAGCACATAATGTACATTTTTTGTCTATCCTTTTGTAATGGTATTGTGTTTCCATAAACTGATGTTACAGAATTATGATACAAAGTTTTTAAATTTTGAGTTTTAAATTTTGTAAATTTATATGTATTTGAAGGACTTTGTGAGGAGGATGAGGAGGAGTCAATGGAGGAGGAAGACATCGCTCCAGAGGGAGGTAGACAATGCTCTAGTCAGTATGTAGACCAAGGGTGGGGTGATGCACAGCAGGCGGAGATGACGCCTCTTGCAGGGGACAACGTTTCTTGGCCAGTTGGGAGTCTGCAGCACATGGTTGATTTCATGCTGCAGTGGCTGAGAAACGACCGCCGCATCGAACACATTCACACCACGTCTGATTATTGGGTGTACACCCTCCTAGACCCTCGCTACCGGGACAACTTACAAAGCCTCATCACACCGTTGAACCGGGAGCGTAAAATGCGGAAGTACCAAGACACACTGGTGCAATCCATAATGTTCTCCATTCCAGCCGAGAGCACTGCTGCTGCTACTGATTTACAAAGCAGCTCTGTGCGTCGAGGCAGTGGAGACAGCTCTGCAACAAGAGGGAGCACAAGCAGCGCCTCTGCACAGGGCAAGAACAGTATGTTCCAAATGTGTCGAAGTTTTGTGGCAGCGCCACCAATGTCTACACCATCCGAGACGGCTCCAGTCAGCAGGAGGCAACATTTCCGTAAGATGGTTACAGACTACATGTCTTGCCCTCTCAGTGTACTCTCAGATGGCTCTTCCCCATTCAAGTTTTGTGTCTCTAAGCTGGATACATGGCCAGAGCTTAGCCAGTATGCATTGGAGGTGCTGGCTTGATCTGCTGC
>JARQOD010000007.1:167448361-167462467 GCA_033576555.1 Oophaga sylvatica | reverse complement strand
TACATAGTTTAATTCTAATTATTTTAAAAGCTCAGATAAATTTGGCTATTATGAGATTTTTACTTTTATTCTCTTTCTGCACTTGTCACATCCTTTTCCCAGGTCATCACTATAGTCTTATTAAACTTTTCGTCTAAACTTATATATGTATCTCTTCTCTGTCTGTCTCCCTGCATAGGTTGGTGTTCCTGGAACAGCATAATGTTACTTTAACTCTGCAATTATGTGGGCATTTTCCTCTGACACAGATCATGTAGTCAATGCTTTAAAATGTCCTTGTGGAATATGTTATATAGGACAATGCTCAAGGAGATTTCAAATGCTGTTTAATGAACAGAAATATACCATCCTGAAAGGTAATATAGATTCCCTTGTTGAAAGACATGCTTTCTCTACAGACCATAATTCTAGTCAATTAAGGCTTCTAATTCTTGATCCAATGACATTGGGACAAAGGGGATGACAGATAAAAGTGTATTGGATTGAAATCTTTCAACAAAATTT
The DNA here is from genome assembly GCA_033576555.1 of Oophaga sylvatica. NCBI lineage: Eukaryota > Metazoa > Chordata > Amphibia > Anura > Dendrobatidae > Oophaga > Oophaga sylvatica. Next base: position 167,461,963 of record JARQOD010000007.1, on the reverse strand, counting down.
CCCAACGGAATTCATGAGCAGATAGATATTGGCTATTAGTTTGGGGGGAAATTCTAGGATTTGTGCTTATATTATCAGTAATTGAGCTATAGTTTTTGTTCTATATTGCGAATAAATCTTTTTTCCTAAAAAAAAATATTTAAACAATATTTTATATTTCATTTTCTTTGTATTAAGAGACCATTTCATATTACTTTTTAACTTTTTAACAGTATAACTTATATTTATATTTTTTGTGACTTTGGTGTTTATTGGGTACTGAGTAGATATTCAATGCAATTGAATTGAATTGATTCAATGCAAACCTAATTTGAGTCAACTTTTGTAAAATTTGCAGGAGATAGCAAATTGAACAATTTGTGATTCAATTTACACAAATTACTTAGAAATGCACCTTTTTTACACATTGCAGAAGATTACATCAGTCAGAGAAGGATGACATGATCTCAAGTGCAACAATTAAAGGGAATCTGTCACCCTAAATTGGCGGGATATTTAAATGATGGCAGTCAGGTCAGATGGGCGGTGTTTAGGGTACTTGCCTTAACATGTTGTTCACTGCTGTCTCCATTATTTCTGGGAATTGTAGTCGTTGCCCTCCATATAACGCGCCTGCACATTGCAATCTTGAATTGCGCACGCGCAGTATGCTTTGCCCGCAGATTGCAATGCACAGGCGCGTTATATGGAGGGAAACGACTACAATTCCCAGAAATAATGGAGACAGCGGCGAACAACATGTTAAGGCAAGTACCCAAAACACCGCCCATCTGACCTGACTGCCATCATTTAAATATCCTGCCAATTTAGGGTGACAGATTCCCTTTAAGGTTTCTCCATAATACTTTGCAGTTATCACATTATATGGTATAGCGGAGCCAACATGAGGGACAAACATAGCTTTGTATAAAAGCCTAGGCAGGGAATGCAGCGAAATTCTAGGCTAATTTTAGGATAATTAGAATATGTTCAAGAGTTCACAGGCTCACAGCTCAGCAACAGTCAATAAGGAGAACCCTTAATACTTTGGACAAATACTCCAGATGGTAATATGTTGTATAACTGCAACACTGTAGAAGATGAGAGTATTAGTCTTGGAATATTAAAGAGATTCCACTCACACCTGATTGCCAGTAGCTGCAGATATATTCAGTGCAATGGATCTGCTCCAGACGTAGTCTGCTTCATATATTTCAAATCCCATATTTCAAATTACAGATTTCTAATTACACTACTGTGAATTAGACTAGAATTCTAGAATGCATTTGGCCACACATGAATCCTACAGCATTGTCATCATCACCTTGTGACTGAGATGTTCTTCTGTTCCCACAGGTATGAAAACCTTCCCCAGCTTTTCTATGTTCCTGAATGCACCATGTGTATTGCTTTGTTTAATGGTATGAAAACCTTCTCCAGCTTTTCTATGTTCCTGAATGCACCATGTGTATTGCTTTGTTTAATGGTATGATTTGCTCACCCATCTTCCTGTGTACATAATTGTACTCCATTCTTCTTATCTTCACCACACATCTGAGTGGTCTGTGTAACCCCTCCCCCTTTTATGACCTTTCCTTAACTCTGTGCATTTGGCCTGAGCAGTCTCAGCCCACTTTCCACTCACACCTGATTGCCATTAGCTGCAGATATATTCAGTGCAATGGGTCTGCTCCTGACGTAGTCTGCTTCATATATTTCAAATCCCATATTTCAAATTACAGATTTCTAATTACACTACTGTGAATTAGACTAGAATTTGACTGGAATTTGGCTGCAAGGTAACATAATTTAAAACCACTATGTTTCATTTTCTTTTCACTTTCACCCCCATCCTCCTTTCTTTCTTCCTATCCCCTGTAATCCCCCCACCTAGTAAGGAATTAGTCATTTCCCCTCTCATTCTCCCCAGCCATCTCACCTTTCCCTCAGAACTGTTCCTCCACATACAATCCTTTTTACCAAGACACACACGGCCACACCATGGCTTATCCTGCTCTCACCTTCTAACGCTCTGTCTGCCACTCCTCATCGCTGGCGATGTATCCCCAAATCCTGGCCCTCCTCAACACATCCCCACACTCATTTCTAACACCCTGCCACGATCTTCCACATGTTTTTGCAACCCTGTCAACCTCATACCTTCCATCCACACACCCCTCCCCCAGTCCCCCTACCCGGAGCACTATGGAACGCACGCTCCCTCTGACTCAGCCTCTCCAGCTGCGCTTTCCTATGGCGGATTTCATCTTTCTCACACCCCTCGCCCCAGCAACAAACGTGGTGGAGGAGTTGGCTTACTCCTGTCTGATACCTGCTCCTTTACCCCTATTCAAATTTCACCCTCCGCTGCTATTCCCTCGTTCGAAGTGCACTCCGTCCGCATCTATTCCCCTCCAACTGGCTGTCATCTACCGCCCCCCGGAACTAGCCATCTCCACCTTTCTCGACCACTTCACCACCTGGCTACTCCATTTCCTCTCTGCTGACATCCCCACCATCATCATGGGCGATTTCAACATCCCCATTGACACTTCCACCCCAGCTACCTCTAAACTTCTTTCGCTCACAGCTTCCCTCGGCCTCACTCAATGGTCCTCTGCGGCCACTCACAAAGGCGGTCACACACTGGACCTTATCTTCACCCGTCTCTGTTCCCTCACTAATCTCACTAACTCCCCACTCTCCCTGTCTGACCACAACCTACTGACATTCTCTTCCCTCTCCTCTGTTAGTACGAATCCCCCACTCCACAAACTCACCCACCCTCGCAGAAATCTCAAACACCTCAATTTACAATCACTCTCTGAGTCCCTCCTCCCTCTCACAGACATAGCCTCACTTAATGACACAGATGCTGCTGCCACATTTTATAACACCACAATAAAAACCACACTTGATTCGGCCGCCCCCCTCACGCAGAGCAAAACTCGTACAATCAACAGGCAGCCCTGGCTGACCGGCCTGACCAAAGAACTGAGACGGGCTTCCAGGGTTACCGAGCGGAGATGGAAAGAACCCATTCTACCGAGCACTTCAACGCATACAAGCAGTCCCTTGCCAGCTTCAAGTCCACGCTCCCTGCGCAAAACAAACTTACTTCGCATCTCTCATATCCTCCCTGTCTCACAACCCTAAACAGCTCTTCAACACTTTCAATTCTCTACTCCATCCCACAGGACCTCCTCCCTCTCCTCTCATTTCTGCCGAAGACTTTGCCTCCTTCTGTAAGAAAAAGATTGATACTATCAGAGAAGGCTTTGGCCCGCAGCCCCCAATGCCCCTCTTAGCCACTCAGCCCTGTTCTTCCAAAACCAGCTTCACCACCATGACAGAAGATCAGCTCTCCACTCTCCTGTGAAGATCACACCTCACCACTTGCGCGCTTGACCCACTCCCGTCCCACCTCATCCCTAACTTTGCCAAAGTCTTCATCCCTACTCTCACACACCTCTTCAACCTTTCACTTACAAATGGTGTCTTTCCTTCATCCTTCAAACATGCTTCAATCACACCGATCCTCAAAATGCCCTCCCTCGACCCATCCTCTGCGTCTAACTATCGCCCAATATCTCTTCTCCCTAACGCCTCAAAACTACTGGAACAGCATGTATATCTTGAACTGTCCTCCCACCTTTCCTCCTGTTCCCTCTTTGACCGGTTACAATCAGGCTTTCGACCGCATCACTCAACTGAAACTGCCCTAACTAAAGTCACTTACGACCTGCTAACCGCCAAGAGCAAGCGACACTACTCTGTCCTCTTTCTCCTGGACCTGTCTTCTGCCTTTGACACCGTGAACCATTCCCTCCTGCTACAGATTCTCTCATCTCTTGGCATCACAGACTTGGCCCTATCCTGGATCTCATCATACCTAACAGACCGAACATTTAGTGTCTCCCTCTCACACACCACCTCCTCACCTCGCCCCCTGTCTGTTGGTGTTCCTCAAGGCTCAGTCCTAGGACCCCTACTCTTCTCCATCTACACCTTCGGCCTGGGACAGCTCATAGAATCCCACGGCTTGCAGTATCACCTCTACGCCGATGACACGCAGATCTACCTATCTGGACCTGACCTCACCTCCCTACTGACCAAAATCCCACAGTGTCTGTCTGCTATCTCAGCCTTCTTTTCTGCTCGCTTTCTCAAACTGAACATGGACAAAACAGAATTCATCATCTTTCCCCCACCTCATTCTACCCCTCCACCAGACCTATCCATCAATGTTAATGGCTGCTCGCTTTCCCCAGTCCCACATGCTCGGTGCCTTGGGGTGATCATCGACTCTGCCCTCTCTTACAAACCACATATCCAAGCCCTCGCCACCTCCTGCCGCCTCAAACTCAAAAATATTTCCCGGATCCGCTCATTCCTCAACCATGAAACCACAAAAACACTAGTGCACGCCCTTATCACCTCCCGCCTCGACTACTGCAACCTCCTACTGTCTGGCCTCCCCTCTAGCACTCTGGCACCATTCCAGTCCATCCTACACTCTGCTGCACGACTAATCCACCTGTCTCCCCGCTATTCGCCAGCCTCCCCCCTATGCCAGGCCCTTCACTGGCTTCCTATTGCCAAGAGGCTCCAGTTCAAAACCTTAACCATGACATACAAAGCCATCCACAACCTTTCTCCTCCATACATCTGTGACATGGTCTTCCGCTACCTACCTACACGCAACCTTCGATCCTCTCAAGATCTCCTTCTCGACTCCCCTCTCATCTCTTCTTCCCACAACCGCATACAAGACTTCTCCCGGGCTTCCCCCATACTCTGGAACTCCCTGCCACAAAACATCAGACTTTCACCAACAACGGAGACCTTCAAGAAAAACCTGAAGACCCACCTGTTCCGACAAGCCTACAACCTGCAATGATCCTCAGTGTACTGAACCATCGCACGACCAGCTCTACCCTTTCCTAGTGTATTCTCACCCATCCCCGCAGACTGTGAGCCCTCGCGGGCAGGGTCCTCTCTCCTTCTGTACTTGTGTGTCCCTTGTCTAGCACATGTTTATTGTACCTGTCTATATTTTTCCCTTTTCATATGTAAAGCGCCATGGAATAAATGGCGCTATATAAATGTATAATAATAATAATAAAATTCAATAAATAAGGAGAATAGAAATCAGAAAGGTGGCAGCAGCAGTGCCAGTCTCAGTGTGATTGATTTGTGATACATTATAACTGCCATCTGTCCCATTGTATTTGAATCATAATTACATGTATATTATTTTCCTTCATTCTTAATGCAATAGAAAGCAGAAGCAAGATAGCACATTAATTTATACAGACACAAAATAGAAATCAGTGTCAAACTGTGTGCTTGCTGTGGAGAAATGGGGTCAGTGGGTGCTCTTGTCCACTGGCCTGGCTGCCTTTACAAAGACTGCATGGACCAGGGCTCATACCACTGAATGCCCGCTCTATCTCCCCGTGGGCAATATACTACACAGACAACGCAGGGTTAGGGTAAAACAGTGTGGCAATACTTAATTGAACCACAACACCAAATAGAAAAGAGAACAATTCCAGTAATTACCCCCAACATGCTGCATATTAAAGGGCCTAACCCTTCCGCTGACTCGCCTGGTTAACAGTAGATGTAACGACAGAGCTCCCAGGGTCGATATTCCACCTGTGATATACACACAGAGAAGAGATATTGACAAGCATAAGTAGATGACTGAGAACAGTCCATAGAGTCTGTAGAAGGTCCAAAGCCAGTTGACACATTGTCAGAGCTCCCAGGGTCGCTATCCCACCTGTGATATACACACAGAGAAGAAATAACAACAAGCGTAGGGAGATGACAGTTCATACTGTCCATACAAGGTCCAAAGCCAGTTGACACGAGAGTCACCACCTGGCTTATCCAACCATCTCCATGGAACCAGGCAACCAGCGAGTCCCAAAACCTGGCTTTATCCATACATAACCATGGTTGAGATGGTCACTGGTTCAGATCTGTGTCCTTCCAACCGAAGCCGAAAACTCCTAGGTTGTTTCCCTTAGAATCATAGATCCGTGTCCCTCGTGATGGTGCCATGATGAATTGGCTGCAGTCCTGTCTCTCATCCGTTGAGTGTTGTGCAGAATGTCCGACTAGCAGCTCTCTGTGTGATGAGATGAGATCTGATCTGCTCTCTCTGTCTCTTGTTTTTATACCTGAGACATGTAAGCTATTTTTAGAATTACCCAGTGTCCTTCAGTTCATCGTCACAGCCTTTCCCTATCTACCGTTGAAGTCAACAACTGGTTATAGAATATAATACACAATTAGCCTATCAGCTCACAATAAACACAGATAAACACACACTATGTACAAGTTACTGTTACAGACCTACATAGTATGTTAAATCGTATGCAAGTCTATCTTCTTGACCCACCAGACATAAACACTTAAATCCACAAGCCAATATACAGATGAAAAGTCAATTCTTGTGGGTTTACAAAAACATGGTTGTCTGGGGAATTAAGATCCACTCTGGTTTCTTCACACTTACTTTTTTACCAGCAACTATACAGAGTTTGTGCATTTCTTGGGCAATTTTTTTATTGGGTACAATTTCAGAAGCTTAAGTCAGGAAGAGAAGACTATCAAATTAAATCTGCACTCTGAAATGCTATAATATGTAGCATTGAATATATGAAATTGTAACTGCATTACTACTGTAGAAAACATGTTAAAAATGAAGGTACTTAGGGGACAAACTAGCCTAATAGCCAGCGACAAGGCATAAATAAAGCTTGATCCTACCTGCCCATATAATTGTAGACTTTTAGCTCGGGAGAGGCAATATATTAGGTATAGGGTCCAAACAAAGGGGTACGTCTGTATACTCATTTGCTTCTTGGTTCTGCAGCTTCCAACAATATAACTATGACAGAGCAGCTTCTTCTTCTCCTCTAAAATAAGCAAAGCCTCAGATTACCCCTATGATTCGCAAAATTTGGCAATAATAATTGGTGAGTTAGAAAATGTGTTAGCTTGGTACAGCAAATTTTACGAAAGGCAATAATCATATAAAATATCTCAAATTAGTTCTCAAACCTAAATACAATCTTGGTACAGCTTGAACCTCGTGAAAATATAAAAAAAAAATTACCATACTCATCTTACTATATTCCAACACAGGAACTCATTGTTACCAATTTATCTTCACATGTAAAAACTTTCTGTTAGCAAGTAGTTTACTGATCTGGTTAACTTATTTTATGTTTTGAAAGATTTCACTTACTTTACTTTTACAAATGCAGTGATACCAACTATGTGTATTTTATGTTATTTTTTTTAAATTCTTTATTTTTAATGGGGAAAAGAGAGGTGATTTGAACTTTTATATTTATTTATTTTTCTGATTTTTACTATATTTGTTAGTCTCGTTATGGTACTTAAACTTACAATTGTCTGATTTATTTCACCAAACACAGAAATACCACAGTATTCTGATGAGCACATAGAATGATGCACCCCCCCCTGTCCTCATTAAGTGTCGCTGTCACAGATTAACAGCAGCATTTAACAAGTAAACAGCTGTGGGCTCCTCTTTGCTCCATCCACGGCTGTTACAGGCAGATGATGGCTGAATTATTCAGCCATCATCTGCTTGGAAAGATGCATGCTCGCCCACATTAAAGTCAGGGAGCTAGCATATTACATACCAGGACTTCATATGTTGGTAACTAGTTAAAGCGGCAATGGTACTTTTACTACTAAGCTCTGAAGGTACTGTTACACTAAACGAGATCGCTGGCGAGATCGCTTAAGCGCCAGCGATTTTATGACGCAGCATTGACCTCGTTAGCGACGTCGCTGTGTGTGACATGTAGCAGCGATGCGGCCCCTGCTGCGATGTTGCTAATCGCTCATGAACATTCTGAGCCGTTTTTTGGTCGTTGGTGTCCCGCTGGTGAGCCTGAATCGCTGAGTGTGACACCCTTTATGAACGACTTTATCAGCGGCGCAGGCGGGACTAGGTTTTCCCAACGACCGCAGAGGTCGTTATACAGATTGCTGATCTCTGATGAGATCTTTGTGTTTGGAAGCTAACTAGCAACCATATAGCGATCGCACCAACGATCTCGCCAGGTCATGTCGTTGTCGTGATCGCTGGTGCGATCGCTAAGTGTGACAGTGCCTTTAGGATCTGTTTTTTATCAACATATGTAGCAAATGCCAAACAAATCTTTGTTTTGGGTGCTGGCATACTATGATGTTTGAATAGTTTGACCCATTTGGTACAACATTTAATATAAGGCTAACCTATGGAAATAAAGTAAGTGTGATAGAAATGTAGCAATGTAGCATTTTTTGTAGCATTCACTTGGCACTGGCTACATTGTTATACTGATATTCGCTACTGCTAAATTAATCTGAGTCTGAGGAACTAGTTTTCATTTTACATCAGTTAAGTCACTCTAGGCCCTGCTGAAAAATATTGAAACATTATTGATGCAACCATTTACACCGCACAGTACAGATTTTGCTTATGATGCTATAATGGGTTTATCTTTTGTGCTTATATTTATACAATAAATATTAAAGGCAAAGCAATTCATTTAAAATTCATAACGCAGCTGTGTTTTATCCTTACCCAATGCAATATCTATACATAAACTTTTCTGCTTGTCATCTTTTCTTTAATAATACTGTTTATGCCTGGCATTTGAAAACTGTAGATGTCACAAGAGCAGTTTTTGAAGTCTTAAAAACTTTAGTTTGCAAGGTTGTGAGCTATTGTAATCTTTTTTTTATTTGCCTAGAGCTTGAACTCTATCTATGTAATTGGCTGTAATTTGGTTTTTTGAATGGCACCGGGATCCATTCACTTTCGCATTTGCCTGCGCTGCTACTTGCAATGAGCTTTAAGGATTCCCATTTTTCACCATTCACCCTCATTTCAAGAAAATGAAGTATTTAATGACCACATCTAATCAGAGGAAAACATGCATTCTAAAGAAAAATGAATATCAAATGTAAAATGAGTATAATCACAATTGGTTCAGAACTATAAAATGTATGTATATTTTTGGCTCCAAATCATTCTTTAAAAGGTCATTATCATTGTGTGAAGTTGAGCTTTTAGCAGACTTGAGTGCTATCAATTTACAATGTAATGAAGTTTCTCAGTTATATTGAAGAAGCATCTAAGGACATCTTAATCTATAAACAATGCACGTGTTGGAGTCGATGAAAGCTGAGAATTCTGGATTAAAAATAGAAATTTTCTAATTTAAATTTAATGTCTTCCCTTATGTAGCATCAATAGTAAACAAAGTACTTCTTTAGAAAAGCAATCGTAGAAGAAATGTGTTCGCTGAACCACAGATTCCTGCAGGGCAGGATAGCTGCTTATAGAATCCATATATTTGAAATTCTTCTATAAAAAAAAATTCACATATATTGTTTATATGTAAATCTTCATCTACGTTTTTGATCTGGTTAAAATAAATGGCTGTAAGAAAAATATTTGAAAAATTAATTCAGTAAACATTTAAAGAAAATGTGTTTGCTTGTTACAATTGAAAAATGTGCTACACTCAGGGTGTGTTCATATGATGGTTTTTTTTATGCTGGTTTTGGTGCATATCCCAAGATGAGATCTGCACAAAATCTGATTAAACAGGACTTTAATTTCAAAGGGAAATCCACATTGTCATACAAATGGGGGTGGATGTTTACTGTTGTGGATCTGATATCCACATCACAGAAATTATATAAATAGTCTTTTTCTTGTTAATGCAAATTTCTGTGCTGTGTTATGTATAAATATGTGATTCTTCAGATGTTGTATTAGTCTTCGCCTGATGAAGAGACCTGAGCAGTCTCGAAAGCTTGCAATTTGTTACCATCTTTTCAGTTAGCCATTAAAAGGTATCAACCACTGAGGATCTCAATTCTAAATATTTTTATATGATGCAAATTAGGCACGGATCGTGCACAGACTTTATCCATTTTACTTTAGAGGTTAGAATCATTGCCTTTGAATTTTCCTGAAATCACCTGTCAAATTTTTCTGTCTCTAAGCCTTTTGTATGAACATAGTTGATACACAACAGAATTTTTTTTTTTGCTACAAAGTCATGCCAACAATAGCATATATGTTGATTTTGGTGTATATGGGAAAAGTTAAAGCCAAATTAAAAATCATTTAGAGGATTATAAAACATATTAAAAGCAAATATTGTTTTACCTAGATAATACAGCTATTATTAAGCATAACTAATGCTGTATCAATAAATACAATTTTATGTTTGCTATCTTTTCTTTATTAGCACTATTTTTAAAGCCCCCGTCTCACATAGCGATATCGCTAGCGAGATCGGTGCTGAGTCACTAGTTTTGTGACGCAGCACCGAGCTCACCAGCGATATCGCTGTGTGTGACATTCAGCGACGATCAGCCCCCTGCCGGGTATCGCTGATCATAGCTGAAATGTCAGGACATTTTTTTGATCGCTGGTCTCCCGCTGACAGGCACGCATCGCTGCTTGTGACAGGTGGGAGACCAGCGATCCGCTGGTAACCAAGGTACACAGCAGGTTTCCAGGCGCGGGGCTGTGCCTAGAAACCCACTGTGGACCTTGGATACCAGCTCCCTGATGCAGGGAACTGGTAACCAAGGTACACAGCGGGTTTCCAGGCACCGCGCAGCGCCTGGAAACCCGATGTGTACCTTGGTTACCAGCTCCCTGCATCAGGGCGCTGGTATCCAATGTACACTGCGGGTAACTAAGCGATGTTACCCGCAGTGTCGCTTGTACTGATCGCTGCCTGAGCTGCCTGTTTGGCAGCTCAGCAGCGATAATGTAGCGATACACCAGCGATCCTGATCGTTGTCGGGATCGCTGGTGTATCGCTATGTGAGACCCAGCCTTAAAACCCCTCACTCATGCCCTGCACATAAACATGGTCTTAGAAAGCTTTGTTGTTATTATGATTATGATATCATTAGATAATAGTCTAGGTTGTTGTCTGAAATTAGAAAAATAAATTTTTCCCAGAAATTACAATACAGTAGTCAATGGGCTGTGTTAATCCATGGAACAAAAGTCAGTGCTAGATTAAAGATAAAGAAGTTAGCAACACATTATTGGACACATTTGCTTTTATATTGTACTAAGAGTTTGTGACTATTCTTCCAACATTATTCACTGGTATACAGGGTATAATGCGCTGAAACATAGATCTCTTGTAACATTAAAGCACCACTCCGACTCTTTTTTATATTTCACAGCCAGATTAGTATCACTAATGCATGTTCCCTGCCGCTAGCAAAATACTTACCAGTCGCCATCTTCTAAACTTCCTGGGGCCTCTCCTGTCCCATTACAACATTGTGACCACAACTTCTAATTGACTGGAATTTAGAGCTTAAGATCTCATAATGTAAGTCTATGAGATCCTCATTCTGGCTCTCATAATTACATTGAAAAATGACTTCCATCTCATCTAGCAAACACTGGAAAGAAGACTGGCTAGAGATGACCAGAGCGGCGCCTACTTAACCGAAAGCAAAAACCCTCTAATAATTATCTTTATTAAACTATATTAAAAATACCAAACAATCCTTAGTGCCTCAAGCACACTTGTGATCATTACAGCCTTCAATAGATAGACCTATAAGTGGGGCCTCATCCTTTAATAATGCTGTGAATGGCTACTGAAGTAGTACCACACTAAACAACATTGTGGACTTGCGTCTGAATGAGAGCAGCTCAGCGAAAGAGGGGTAGGGATGCAGTCAAATTCTCAAGGCAGGTGGGGAGAACTTTCTCCTAAACTTTAACCCTGCCTAAGGCACGGAGGCTGGCACACTTAGATCAATGATGGTACCCCTACTCCTCATCGGCTCCTCATCGGTTCCTCTCTAGTCAACTCCACACAATGGTGACACTAACTAGAGTGGTCAGAACTCATGGAATAGTGGTATCTCTAATGAGAGAATAACTCCAATCATTCAATGAAAATAATTGCCACTATTCAATATCTGACATAAGAAATCATACAAATAGTCAATAAGTATATTTGAAGCTGACTTATACGTACTAAGGCGACAGTGTAGCCAGAGTCTAGTCATCCGCCAAATGTTAATCCTCAGAAACAGCTTTAATTTACATATGGTGCTACACATGTGAAGTAAGATAATGATAATAATCAGCATAAAAAAGGGGGAGATTAGTCCTTAGACTTATCTCCTACCGATGCCGTGGCGGTTGGCACCCTAGGGACCCGACAAAGGCACCCTGCTCCTAGGTTGCTGTCCTTAATACCCCCAACTCTCTGTAATACACAATAGCTCTACTAACTAAGGTGTCACACCAGGGGAATTGAAGACCTCACAGAGAAAGGTACACATTTATTTGGCCAAATTTATATTGAGAGAAAATGATTATAACACATGTACATATGTTCTTATAGGATATGTTATAGTCAGAATAACGGAGTATATGTAAGCAAATAGTATGTCCATAGGTGTCAACCATCAAGTTATGGTCAAAATCTATTGAGGTAGAAAACTATAAACCACATAGATAAACAAAGATGACTCCCACAATATTTGCCATCAGACATAGAAAAATTCTTTAGGCAACCGCCAAAATGATACAGCAAATGCCTAATAAACAAAATCGCCTTTTTTTTCCAATTCAGTGTATTCCTGATGATAGGAATCACCAAATATTAACATCATTCAAAACTCATTCATAGACAATTATAATGTGTGAACCTGTTGTACTTATCTGTTCATATCATTATGCATTAAAGCGTTTTCCCTTATTTGATTTGAGGTTCATCAGGAAGTAGATTGGAAGGATTTGCCAACAGCGATGTGATTATCCCAGTCTGGAGCGGCCTAGAACCGAAGAAAATGGTGGCTGTTAAGTATTTTACTTCAGGCATGGAACATGCATTAGTGATGTTACTTGATAAAAAAAACACTGGAGTGGTGCTTGACATATTTCAATATTTATGGTAGGCAAGCTTGTATTAGCCCAATGGATAACTGATATGCATTCAGTAGGCTTCCAAACAAAACAGTGAGCTTTTCTATGTGTATAAGATCCTTGCACACTGGGCTTCCTGAAAACTTCCCAGACGCACTTTCACAAGATTTGGGAGAGGCTACCCGAGTATGAAAGTCAAAACAAATGAAGATTTTAGCTTGTAGATTTTTAATCAGCCTCAACATACCTCTAGATCATTGCATCTTCCTGAAAACTGTCTTCTGAACCTCTTTTCCCTATTTATGTGGTCATGGGGTCACATAGCAGAAGTCCTAATTGCCCCATCTCCAAAAAAATGTTTTTGGGGGCTATTGCAGCATAAGCTGAGACACTGAAAGAGACACTGAAAGGCAGGGTAGGCTCCAGGTTTTTGTGGGCCCTGGCCGAAAGAGTCTCAGTGGGCCCCTTTAACACATACCACAATTCATGATGCACACTTACGGCAGAGAAATATACGTATAGTACAATGCCATGGATTTCACTTACTTCATACATTACATGAGTGATATCTATTGTAAATTCTACAACAGCTCAAAGGACAAACAGTATAGTCATCCATACTGTATTATGGGCACCCCATAGTGCTCCATGCA